>DWFO01002770.1:0-13203 GCA_018246595.1 Mimoniades nurscia nurscia | reverse complement strand
TTGTCACTCAGCCCCTGGACGCTCGAGCTGTCGCGTGCGGTGTCACTTTCCCCGGCGCCCGCGCAGGTTTCTGTTTCTAAGGCGCGCATGCGCTCTCTCGCACGGAATGCTCGCCTGAGGATGCATTTAATTGAGCAAGGAAAATTTTCCAACAAATCCTATTTAGGCAATAGAATGTCTTTTCCGATTCATCATATTCGTTCTCGTCGAACGACTAAGCGAAATCGTCGACAGGCATACACATCTCACATATTTCATGACTTTTTAGAATAAATATTAATCGTTTCAACAAATAAGTAAATCTCTTTAAAGTATAAAAACATATATTTGAACTCTCCTCCACTGACACATTCTACGTCGTTGAAAGGTATGTTTGAAATAAAAAAAACATCTTTTAAAAAGATATCATTGTAATTTAATTATACTTATTTTATAATGTCAAATACATACAATGAAGAATGTAGCCATGGACGGAAGCGTTGCAGAAAAACGTAGTACACGTTGAGATTATAAACGTACAATCAACAAAATCTCAAAATCTACATCTCAAAATTGCCTTCATGTGATTATAAATCACATGCCAATTGAAAGTTATATAATTCAGACGGCGTCAGTTAAACAACTGCTTGATATACGATCAAAACAGTGAATCATACTTTACGACCAATAGACACGAAATGGACAGAGCTCACAAGGCGCTATTCTATGCCCGATATTTTTCCTACTTAACGAATATTAATGTAGATACTTTTTTAATTAATTAAACGACAACCCTTATTGTCCGATTATTATAAATAGCATTGGCAGCAGATGTTTGAAAGTATTAGTATTATTCAAGTCAACAAGCGGTAAGGTTTTTAATTAAGTAGTGTAGACGTCGCGTGTTACCTACATAATTGCAGAGGTCTCCATCTTTCGGCGGGCGTACGATAAATAGCATACGCCCACTAGTCAGCTAGTTATAGATAACAAATGTCTGTACAGATAAACAATTGCTGTTATGTCACACAGGATACAATTTTTATTTGTGCTGATAAAGTTTTAATGGTATCATAAATGGCCTGCAGACATTCTTGTGACCATGGGTATACAAATTATTTATTATTCAGCTATAATGATTAAAATTATAATTGGATTTAAATTTATCCAAAACATAACTTTTTACAGTAACCAGTTCCCACATTTGTTCTGATATTGGAAAAAAAGGTTGTATATTTTACATTCTGTTACTTTTGTGATATTTTACAGCTTAGGGCTTAAGGCTTGACAGCTTAAAGGTAACTGGGATCAACAGATTAAGAAAACATTGCATACAACTTCCAACTGTGAACATTGGCTTGTATCCAAACCGGATTATGAATTATGTGAATATGAATAATTGGTTTGTTTTTCATTCAATAAAAATAATGTCATTTTAGAACATGATGCCAATAATTTATGTTACAAGGATTACAACTATACATAAATCATATTTATATTGTCTTAATGTTCTTACATTATGTCAATTACCTATCAACACTCATAAATGATAAATACTGTATAATTACTGTAGAATAGAAGCTTATAAAATGAAATTTTTGGTGTTCAAATGGAATTGCTTCTCTTAGAGGCTTTAAAATGGACAATAATATATTTTAATTGATAAAATTACTCTGTAATACTACTGGACTGCCTTGTTGGTTGTGTTGGTTGCAAGTGTGACTGCCGAACTGCCGGGAGGTCCTGGGTTCGATTCCTGGGTCAGGCACTATTAAATTTTCTAATTTAGATTTTCTTGTAATGGCTCGGAGTCTGGAAACGTGCCCGGTGTATGGCAATAGGCTCACCAGCTATTCCATAGTGGGACATAAACATAACTGGTGAAATGTGGGAGTATTCTACATTCCTCTTTATTGTAGGTGGATTAACTAGAAACATTAGCTGATTAATGTGTTTTCTTATATTCTCAGAAACATGTCTTAATTTACCTATAAAACTTTTATTATCACTGAATAATATAATCAGACATGTAATATATTTAATACCCTATTGATTACATCATTCTTTTTATCAGAACCTAGCAGGCAGAAATTCTTAGTCAGTATTTTTTATTCTATAATAATATAACATACAGCCATATTTCTACCCAATTGAAACTGTAGGTGGATCCTAAGTTGGAGTGTGCATGGCTGGGCGAAGCCTATTCAGAAAAGACAAATTTGATTATCTACTTCAAAAACTTATTACAGGTGTCAAAAAATTTACAAATGTGTTTTATATTATTGTAGTTTTTTATGGCAATAACACAAAAAAACAAGCTCTTGACTCCAATAAGAACATCTAGAGTCATCTTATCTCAGAACATACATTATATATGCAACAGGTATTTTCATTGTAAGAATACAACACATGCACATCCATTCATAATCAAATCGGTACATACAACCCACCAGTTTGTGTGCCAATGTCTTGAATACTAATAATGTTAGATGAATGATGATAAGGTTTGTACAACAATTACTATGGTATGCATAAGTGGTATAAAAGATTTGTAAAATGTATGAGAAATAATCTAGGCTGGAAAGAATTAAGATACATAAAAAAAACTAGATTTACTTAATAAAATACTTAGTTAAATGGATCTTTTATTTTTTGCAAAAACAAATCTATTTAATATAAAGAGTATCAATTTATTGACTGATATGACTACCTAGTTTTCATTCTAAAAAAACGTAACTTCAAGAGGTAGGCAGAGGAATGCAGAACACTCCCAATTTTCATTCTATAGACACACAAACATGGTGTTCTTATGAAACGCATAGTGGTTAAATTTTCAGTCTTTGATCATTAAAACACAACTATGATAAACACATGTTGCATATAGGTGAAATTCACAAAACCTTACTAGTGTCAATAGTACATCTACTTAGAAACAAAGTTAATATATACTACAATGCAAGATATTATAAATTTCATTGTTGCTTCTAAAACTGTTTTGTTTACACACTTATTTCATATACAACAAAAATAAAATTTACCCAAATGTATGTTTGATGCAAATAGACAGACCGGTTTTGTTGATAGGTATGTATGTTTTTTACATTACTGTGATCACAATTAATTTAAATTGAATAAATAGACATGAATAAAGAAATATTGGTGAACATTTTTTCATACATCATTATCATTGACACAATATAGATAAAAATCGTGAGAAACATTAAGCGATTAGTCATGCCGCACCATACAAACATACTCGTGGTACCTTCTCGGTAAATACATTTGAATTTCAGATAACATGGCTGATGACCTCATTGTGTCTTCCAACGAAAATACCATTAGCTATGAGAATGCATCGAACCAACAAAACATAGTCGTCGTTGACCCAAATAACGTATCATAAGTGCAGTAATAATACACTTTCATGCATACAACCGTGCACGACTAGCACGACACTTCTGTTCGCAAATACCTCGACGCTACACTGACTAAAGGTATGGAACAACGTGAATATGTTAAAAACACACGACAAAATGTTTGCTGTGTTTGCCAACTCTTCAAAATTCGCGGAGGAGATACAGGCGCAGTTACACCAAAAGCTATAAAAGTACACGTGGTCTATAACTACCTTAATAATCAGCTCGATCTCTGGAACGTCTCCGTTCGCTGTTCCATTCTCTGCGATTTCATCCGACATCGTGAACTCCAAAGAAACACTCGGATTTACAAAAATATATTTAAAGGCACAATTTCTCACCACCGTCACTGTTAAAAAACACCGATAGACTGGCGCACTTCAGTTCAGTTTGGCACTAACGCGTGTTGACAGAGCACGGCTAACTTCTTGCCATATAGTCATCGAATAGAAATTGTTATTACTTATTTTCAAAATATTTCATTAATAACTTAATGATTAATATGATTCGCTGAAAAAATAATTTTAGCGGATACACCGAGAGAAAAACTGAGAGCAGTGTGGTTAAAAAAGAACAAGATATTCATGATGACAGTAACTATATATCGTATAAAAAAATACAATTTTCTGCTTTTTATGCCGCAATTAAGATACTTATTGCAAATATTAAATAGCACTATAAGTCATTGAAAATTACCGCATAAAAAGTTGATTACGTTTATGACATTTAGTCAAGACAGAAATCAATCTGTGTAGTCCGTACTTACTTCTATCTGTATTGTAGTTTTCAACATTTGACATAATGTCAAATGTAAATAAATTAAATGGCGTAATGGCCCTTGTCAGCACTTTCTTAGGTTTCTCACGTTTGTATTTAAGAAAATTATAATTCAAGCTTTAGTTAACAACTTTGCGCTAAAGTAATCTAAAATGAGCGCAACAGAGGTATCCGAAGAGTCATCATCTGGGCCAAAAGAGATGACGTTTGCCGAAAAACAAGCTGAACGTATGAAGAGGCTGCGATCGTTGCATTCAGCGAGAAACGAAGCGAGAACGCACAACCACCAGGAAGTCGTGGCTGAAGAGACAAGGAATAAGTTGCCTTCAAACTACGAGGCAAAACGTCGTCAAGCGGAATGGCTTTTGGACGATCAACAGAAACGCGAAGAGGCCAAACAGCAGGGTAAAGATTACGATCGTGTGAAGTTGCTAAATATATCAGCAGCCGAAGCTGACAGGTTAGACCGCAAAAAGAAAAAGAAAAATCCAGATAAGGGATTCTCAACATACGAACACGCGACTGTTCGACAGTACAACAGACTAGTTAAAAACATGCCAACAGCTGACATGGACCTGTACAATAAACAAAAGTCGAAGTATGGAGATGCGTTTTATGGTGGACCGAATGTCATAATACATGGCATGCACGAAGACCGAAAAGAAGCTGTGGATAGAATGGTCGATGACTTAGAAGGCCAGATTGCTAAGCGCGCCAAATATTCCCGAAGGCGTATTCACAATGATGATGCAGATATCGATTATATTAATGAGAGGAATGCCAAGTTCAATAAGAAATTGGAGCGATTCTACGGTGAGCACACAGCAGAAATCAAACAAAATTTGGAGAGAGGTACAGCTATATAGTGTACTTTTGTATCATATTATATTACTACATTTGAATATCTTGTATAAACGTGTGATGTTCATAGAGAAATTATTTTCTAAAGTACAATAAGTAATTTTAATTGTTAGATGTTGAACAATGTCCAATAAACAATAGGTATATGTGAAGACTAAGTTGTCTGACCAAGTTACTAATAAGGGCAAACTTACAGCAATGAAATATGTGGAGTTACATAAATAATGTTTTATTAAATTAATAAGTTACAGATACCAATGTATTTACCTCAACACACTTCTGAAGACAGTGCCAGTATTGCCATATTGTTCAACAAGATGTTATTCTGTAAAATGTTAAGCATATAAAAATATTATGCCACTAATAACATTATAGGATGCTCAAGTGGGTATGCTAGTTTTATAAACTGACCAGTATATTATGTGTAATAGGTATTTTCACATCAACATACAGTTAACACCAGTGGGAAACAATGTGAGGTCATAAAATTAGAAATTGTGGTTTATTTTAGTCATATGAAACATCATGTGCATAATCTTCTGAGAGGTTGGCAGAAGGGCAGGTAGCGTAGGGTAGTATACTGCCATGTTTCACCAGACCTTTTGTCCCACCAAGGAATAGGTGATGAGCTTATTCCCTTACACCTCACACAAATCCAGAAGCTGAGCCACTACTGGAAATTTCAAGTATTGTTTATTATTTGTAGAACAATTTTTTCTCTGCAATTTTCTTATGAATGTTTATTTGTCCTTATATACATCCCGCCAAACCAGTACTATCAACAACAAAAAGTAAAATTGCACACATCGGATATTTCTATATATGTCTGTTGGGGCAGAGTAAGAATACATTCCCAGCCTCTATACTGGGATACAGGTGTTGTAAGAGGCGACTAAACCCCATCGCTAGACGATTGCAGAATGCTGTGGTTGGCCTTGGCACAGCAAAATCTCTGGTGGTCTATGGGCAGCAGCGTAGGTGGTGTGAGAGGCTGTCCTCTATGATCTCCAACCAGCAATCCCAGAATGGGGATTATGGGCATAATTCCTTTGTAATAGGTTGATGATGATATATTTGTCAGTGTGAAAAATCTTCAGTTCATGCTGCTGTTTCATTTTGTCAGTCTTTGGGATCATGTAAACATGTAGTCATAGGTTAAAGATTCTATGTTTTCAACAATCAAGACTTCCTATTACATGTTAAGGCATTTTAATTATAGTATTTCACAATGTGCAGTCTGTTGTTTTTTCTCATATCATGTAAACCAGGAACTGTTCCTTAATGTAATATGATTTATGAGTGGTTAGAATTAAAATACAAAATATTAGCCATTAACACTACTGACAGGTGTGTGGGATGGTGAGAATTTAATGTTTTTTTTCTATTCAGAATGTGTAAAAAGTATTTGTTGAGTGTAAACATATTTAGTAAGTAATAAAATGTGTACATTTTACCAAAAAATGAGTTGTCAGTTATATTACCTACCGAATCTATCCCACCTACCTATACTATCCTACCTACCTTACCTACTTATTACCCATTAATAAGTTTCTTGGATATAATTTAGTAGGTAGGTAACTGGTTATAATAAAAACCAAATAAATTAAACAAACTTCGAAAACAAGTTTATTTTGATACATGTGCTGATAAAAATAATAAGTACATACATAATAGATACATAATCACTAAGTAATCTATAAAAGCACTAGAATCATTAAGAATATAATATAATACCAAGATCTCTGTGCAAGTGTACTGAGCCATTGATTTAAATTTGTATTGATAAATCAATATATTTTTTAAGCTATTTTTCTATGTTCTACCTACTATTATTTAAACTAATGATGTAACACTTGCACAGTTATATCTTAAAACATTAAAAAGAAAAATAATTTCCTCATAAAATTGCTAACTCATATATATAAAATAAATGAGCACAAATTAAATTTCATACAGTAAGAAATGCTTATTTCTTAAGACATAGATATAATTTGAAGTTTGGAGCATCGACTAGAAATCACAGTGTACGTTTGATAACGTTAATATTTTTCATTATCAAAAATATTAAAGTTTTACGGAGACTACTATCTTTGTGACAAGGTTTTAAGCGACATGTGACAATAACGCGAAGTTAAGTATTTAAAATAAAAAAGGGAAGAATATTGGAGAAATCAAACAATCTAGATATAAAATAATTAGCTAGTACATATATTGCCATTGAAACCTTTAAAATAATTGACAGTAAATAAAGCGTCGGTTTTTCTAAATGTCAAAAAAAAACTGGCAGTTCGTTTTATATAATACGTCTACTCAGTCCAAAAAACAACCATAACTCGCCCTATTAGATGTCGCTTGAACAAATCGTTTAAAACGGATGTCACATGCTAATGTAACAGGTATTGAAATTGAAAATAGACATATTTTCCAACAATTTTCCCTTCCATTATCCACATCGAAAATGTTTTATAAGCAAAACATAATTATGTGGTTCCTTTAAAGCACTACAATATCCAACAAAACAAGCTGTCCACCATCATTATTCTGCAAATTCCTATGGCTGGCATGCCTTAGCTGATGGAATATCACCACGACCACCAATTATTTCTACCGCAAAAGACATGTATGTTTCATTCAAAACGTTACACAAATAACCATTACGATTATATTTATGTACATTGCATCAATAAAATTGTAGCGCACATCTTAACCATTAATTTGAAAATATGTTTATATTCCATTCGTACAATTTTCTGTTACAAATAATTAAATTCGTGAAATTTTTAATTTTTTAACTAAAATAACATGTACATATTTGAGTCCAGCTCAATTTTTATATACCCGAAGGTAATAAGGCAAAGTTGCCCTTTCTTACAAGCTTAGTGTAAATAAAATATGCGTAAAGTATATAGACTTTCATACTTAGTTTAATTAAACAGATCATATCGTATAATTTGAATCTTTTTTCAAGAAATGAAGTTACGTTAGAAGTAAAATAAAACGAATGAAAATTTGATATACAATATATTTTTAGTGACTCGAGGTGTAGTAATATTTCAGTGTAATTTGGACTCAGAAGGGTCATATCACAAAAAAAAAGTATTAAAGTAACGATTTTTCATGGAATTAATAGCAATAAATATTTTTTTATAATATTTTTTTTTATGTTTTAATTTGTCGAATGCAGCTTCTTTAAATTGTTTGTAAGAAGAGACATTATATACATTCTTATATCAATGATAAAATTCTTTTTTACATAATTTTAATTAATGTCCACCATGTAGATATGTAACCGTATAAATATTAAAAACGCATTTAGATATATCGGCGTCGATGGTACTATATATAGTTTAGTTGAAATTCTTGCTAATGATAATCCCGAGCGGTCAAAAAAATAAATTCGAAAACTTCTTTAATGATATAAGTACATAACGTTGTTGACATAACGTGATGTTCAATTTATTTAAAGCAATACCCTTGTCAAGTCAGTAATGCTTGTAAAGTTGTTTATTTAATCTTCCTAAATTCCTTCCTAAATAAAAATAAATCTTAAGGAAAAAGTAATACGTACATTTTAGCTGATATGTATCAAATTCGCTGTCGAGTTTGAATTTTAATAGTTAAAGTTTCTGAACGTAAGCGTATAAAACGAAAAATTATTAAGTCGATTGTCAACGAATACATTATGGTGTATTAGTCTATTCATTTGATCACCGAGGTCAATTTATTAACTTTGATTTGTATTTTTTGGTCGGTAAATTCGAATAAAGAGACAATCAAATAATCCCTTGAATTGTTAAATGTTTTTCCACAATAATCAGCGATCTTTATTTTCATGTAGGGTAGTTCTGATCTATTTCATTTGCTTGAATTGTACACGTTGTAAGCGGGCTTGAATAGTTAGATGTGGTACTGTAGTATCTTATGTAGATATAGTTATTAACTTTAAAAATTGATCAAAAGTAAAGTGCTTTATGTCAACGCAGTAGGAGACAACACCGGCCACGATCGGCATTTGAATATTTTGTTCACTCCAGGCAAATTTCCGAAAGCGTTTGGGCTATATGGAGCATACGTTTATCAATCGTCCCATATCCTTTTCGTTGGGTAATATTCGGTAATTTGATATCGTTTGAGCGTTTTCAAACATTCAACAGACATGTCCAGCAGTAACGCATAAGAACTTAAAAAGTTCTAAGATCAAATACGAAACCATAAATAATGCTTTGTCTATTGCCTATGGACTTTGTCACAGTTTGACTTTTTTTTTAATCTTCAACATTCAAATAAGTATAAATTATGGCATTAGTTCATGTTTTATTAGATCAACTTTGATCACGAGCTGTATTTTACATACCTAATTAATGATTTTTTAAATAAAATATATTAGGGGATGTAGATAGTGGAGTAATTTATAAAAGTGTGAACTATGTATATATGTATATATTTTATAACATAACAATGAACTGAATAGACAAATTTTATTCTAAGATTTTGCATTGGAGTACCATTTTGCAGTGGAAATTTATTGAACTTACGTGCCAGAGAGAGTTAAATAGTTTTCTTTGTTGGTTGTGGGTAAAACTTTTTTCCTTCTAAGTGTAATATATTTTCCGGGTCTTGCTAATGATGGCAAGGTAGCTAACGCCATAAATCCGATCATATAACTCTTGCATTTCTTCGTTAACCAGAAACGCCATAAATCTGATGATGTAACTCTTGTATTCATTCGTAAACGGAATTTATTATTCACCCTGCTATGTAACGTATCGCTTTGGTTTTTCTTTTTATGTATACATATTTACGTATGATAATTTTTATCTGCTCTCGTGATAAAAACGTTGATGGTTTATCTATAATAATGTAGTTATGCGTTATGTAAAAGTAGAAAAATGTATTAATGTTTTTTTTGAAGAATTTTTCCATGTTTTTTACATCAATTTCTTTTTATTCATTTAGGTATCTCATATACAGACTAAGTGATGCGGGTAAAGTGCCTGACGCAACATTAGTATTTGATTCATAGTGGATAGAGGTAAGGAGAAATACCTCTTTCTATGAAAACTGTTCATCAGAATGCGTTAAATTAGATTGGCGCGACTGTCACAAGGTGGTTACTTTTGGAGAAAACGCCAATAGTTGAGTAGGTTAGGACAGTAGGATTAACTAATTGTTTTGGACTCCGTAAATAGTTGAGATTCAGTAAGTATACAGCGGATTTATTGACTAATGCAGATACCAAATTACCAATAATAAACCTGAACTGTCAACTTGTCTCCCATATAAGATAGTTCTCTTTACTTCTATTCGCAATGGTTTGATTACATTTCCATACAGCCAAAGAGCATAAAGCCATCTCCAACAAATAATTCAAATTTGATATTGTCTTTAGTAAACAAATACAGTACGTTAAAACTTATTACAAATTTTTTTTCTCGAGAAAAAAATAGACCAATAAATTACCTATATGTGACAAATAAGTATAATCTCTTAGTACGCGACAGATGAAACAAAACCAAGAAAATATTGTCTAAAGTAAAATGTATTGTTGTACTATTATAACTATATTATATAAACAACATGTTCGATCATCATGTAAGTAATCCATTTAGAATTATACAATATCTAATTCACGAAATAGGTACAGTAAATTAAACAATTTTAATGAAATTTTATTTGAGCAAAAGCGTTGCTATATATTCTAACATTTCTGACAATACTAAATAATTAGTAAATACATTAAACTGCGAATCCACCTTTATCGGGTTCGGTCGCATTTGATACTATGCCATGAAGCTCAAATCTTTGACAGTAAATATTTGTTTCGGTAAAGCGAGCTCGCCGCAAATGCTTTTGTATTTTTTTAATAATTTAAACTGTAACTTTCAACGGACAGATGTCGCCTTGGTCCCGTAGGGCCCGACGTATTTAGTTTTGAGCGGTATAAGAGCACACAAGCATCATACTAATAACTGTTCACTGCTCGTAACACACCTTGTTGTCACGTTAGAACTAAAAATAAATAACTTAATTTTTTGTTTTCACCTTTTACTGAACCACCTGGAGCTCAATATTTTTGGTGTATTGCTACTTAAAGTTTTTTCTTTCTGTATATGCAATCTATTTATGTGATATATGTATTAATTGATCATGACAATACTTAATTCTTAGAGAAACAAAATACGAGGTTGAAAAATTCACCTTTCCGTAGATATCTTCATAAATATAGTATTATAATTCAGGTTTTTTTTTAAATACTTTTTTCGCTATGCTATACAATGCCTCCAGGGTATTGATTTACCAATAACACAAATTTCTCTTTCCATTAAAGTTAACCAGTTTCTATTAAATTTTCGTAATCCTGCGTAGCCTTAACTTTTTACTTTTCACTTCTTAGTACATATACTTTATAAAATTATGTGTATTACTATTTTTAAGATAAGATGTAGTTTAAAATAGGATACAATTCTAGCTTATTATTCTTCCCTATCCACCTTAAGTGCAGCAGTGTCGAAATGTAAATAACAGTCCGTTATTCGCAATTGGTACAACAGCACTCACAGAGAATAGGAAAGACGACAAACGTTACAGATAATATACTAATGGGGCTGGCAGTATCGATTCCATTATTTGCAATCAGTTTTATTTTTTAAATAATTCAACAATAATTACGCTTCGCTAAAATTAATTTCCGCCAGCACGATGTAAATAAAAAATCTATACCTTAGCCCTATTTTTGGAATGTGTTAAATAAAAAATTAGCTTCAACTAAAACCATACGTAAAACGAAACTAACTACCAAATGCGAATATCACAGATACGTCATTATTATTACACTACTGCACTTAAGATAGATTTAACTACTTAGAAATAACTTCCATCGAAACACGACTCGCACTCATAAAACCCACGACCGCACTATTTCTGCAAATGAAAAATTTCGAATTGAAATACGCCAATTGGATGCCAATCAAAAAAGTGAATGTTCAAAACAATACTACGGTTTTAAGTAATATTAATATACTTACTCCGACGACCTGGCATCAGGCGGACTGTTATTCCATCTGCTGCGCGAACTGGATAAAGATAATAAAGTAAAACTTTAAATATACAGACAAAAAGATAATTAAAAATATTACTGCTATTTTTTGTAAGTCAATTAAAAAAAACAGCATTCCACGACAGCACAGGGGCAAATTAGTAATTTCAAAAGTACTTACCTTGCAAGCTAAATTTAAGCAGTTTTATAAGCAGGTCAATTAATAATTCCACATTATATGTTACCATCGAACTGGCTAAGAAATATATCGCTTTAGTCTTTCAAACCATCGGTAACTCAGTAATTTACAAAATTCATAGGAGTAAATCAGCATCAGTAATTTACAAAATTCATATATTAGTAAATATTCATACTTGTTAATATTTTTACGTCATTCATACTTTTCAGTTTTAATAGCTGAGGACAATTATTTATGCCATGGATTTTAATTTTTATACTGTATACATATTAAATGTAACATTTTACAAGAAAATTTTGGCACTCATAATAATTGGTAAAAAATTTCTTCAGCCATATTTACTCTTTATGCATCTTTATAGCAATTACTGCATTTTTATTATGTATTATACCATTTTGAAAACTGTATTAACAGCACATATTTTTAAAATAGTTGGCCATTCAGGTTTTCATAACTTTTTTTTCACCAAATGCCTTCGAACATTGTCTAAATTATGTTTTTATCAAATTTGATCTTAAAATTTGAAGTTGATATGATTTTTTTCCAAAATATTATAACAGGTACTCATACAGCTGACTGCATTAAGAACGTCTGTGAGGAATAAAATACCACTAAAAACGGAACAAATTACAATAATTTGCTGTCGTAGTGTACATGAATGTACAGTAAGGTAAATAAAAACGTATTTTTTAAGAAATTTCCAATTTTGGGCACCGATTGGAATTTTTTGAGTATTTTTTGTTTGAGCGTTCATTATGGCATAGCCTATATATTTCACAAATTGTCAGGACTGCCCACCGCTGTACGTGCTTACTAAAGCAATCAAAGCGTAACTAATGTTTAGAGCAGCGGTCGGCGACACGCGGCCCGCGGACGTCTTACTTGCGGCCCGTGAATGTTTTATAAATATTAAACAATGTGTGTATTTATACTAT
>DWFO01002769.1:0-13204 GCA_018246595.1 Mimoniades nurscia nurscia | reverse complement strand
ATTAAAGACGACACTTTCTTTATTATAGGTACTTTATATCCGTCATAACTCACACTCTCACTATATGCAAGGCCTTAGTATTGAAATATATTCTTACAAAAGAAAAACTATTGCATCAAGGAGACCCGAAGCTTAATGCAAAAGTTACTCTCGGACTTTTTGCAACCGAGACGCCTACTGCGCCGAAGAAAAATCTCTTCGATGCCATTTTGTTAGAATGTTCCGGTGAAACAATGACACGTTTTCACTTTGTACTTGGAGTAATGCGGTTGCGAGCTTTCCAGGGATTGCCGGATCTAGATTTTGCGGAAGCTAACTTGGGGATTACCTTTCAGCACTTGTTCTTGGTCTTTGTAAAGATAAATTGTAGAATTTCTATCGGCAGATATTTGTAGAACTACAGCTGATTTCCCTATACTGCATTGGATATCACCGGTTAATGTCATTATTAAAAGGTAACATGGGAGATGAGAATAAATGGTGTAATGTACTCGTAATTACTTATACAATACAATTGTGTGCCACTTATATTGATAAATTATATCTTCATTTTATACTTCTTTAAAAATATTAAAATATCTACGTAAATTAACGTAACGTAACATCACGCCGTAATCCCCAAGATGAATGACAAAGGAGTGTAGTACACTCTTACGTTTCACCAGTTAGTTTCACGTGCCACAATGAAATAGAGAGTGAACTTATTGCCATGCACTGGGCATAAATCCAAATTCCAACCCAATGTTAGAAAATTGCTCTCTGCCTACCCCGCAAGGGACGTAGCGCGAAGAATGCACAAGAAAATTCTACAAGAAAATCTAAATTAGAAAAATCCCATATAGTAACTAACTAACTTAAAACCCATGACCTTTCGGTCGGTAGTCGAGTTAGCGGCCACGCGACCGACGAAGCAGTCTGTACGTTTCACAAGACAGTGCATTTTACTAATCACGGCATTCCGACCGAAACAGGAGCATGTACAATTGTTTAATTATTATCACTCCCGGTCCCTTACGGGTAAGGCAGACAGCACGGAACGCCAAATATCTATATCCTTATGAAACTGACATTCTTCTTCTACATTTATGATTTTCTTCTCACACGCATTCCAGTAACGAAAAACTTCCGATTTCCTTATCAGCCAATATCTGATCTATTTAGTCAAGATATATTTGATCTGCTGTAGAAATTACTATTTATTTTACATACAAGTTACTTAGTATTTATTTTACATACAAATTACTATTTATTTTACTATTTATTTTACATACAAGTTACCTAACACAATTAATATGTGCGGCAACACTCACTAAGTCTGTGAAGAAATGCGGAAGACATAAATCAAGAGGGCATTAGCCGGTGTTCAGACAAATGGGCAATTCTCGTCGCTAAATCACCGCTGCAACGCGAGCTCGCCACCCGCGCGCTCAGTACCAGACTCCTCGGTACGGCACAGACGACCCGCCAGTCACTTAAACACTTCAATCATTTCTCGTAACAGCACACGAAACATAACGTTCGTATCTTCCCCACCACGCACTTGAATTTCCCCGACATATTTAGCGGAATGCAGACAGCGCGCGGTAATACATCATCGCTGATTTATATTCTGCGAGATCTTTGATATATAATTTGAAACGTTGCATAATCCTTAGGTGTCGCACCTTCTTTTTTATGGTCTTATTACAACGCCATTCTTTACGTAGGCTGACTACGATAAGGCAAAGATAACATGTACGATTGTATAATAGATGTGATTTATCTCATTTCCGGTTAAGGTTTAATATTTACGCGTTTTTTCTTGCACACATTCGCTTTTTTTATTGCCTTGTTCTTCGTATTGGTTGCAAGCCCGGCTGTCGATCGAAAGGTTCTGGGTTTAAATTCTGGGCCCGCCACTATCTGACTTTCCTAACCGAGACTTTATGGTAGAGGTTCGAAGTCTGAAATAGTGCCCGGTGAATGGCAATGGGACGCACGCATTGAAGAATTTGTCCTCCGGCTTTGCGGCATTAGTAAGTTAAAACTTGTGGAAGTTGACCACGCCTTGGCACATGTAGCATAATATGCCCTCTGGTCGGTTGCGAGAGGCTAGAGTGGGAGAGGCCAGAAGTGACGATATACGCAAAGTTACTTGTAGCGCACTTGGATGCAAAGAGATAAATATCGAACTCAGTGGCGAGCTGTTGAAGAGACCTGTGACCAGCAGTGGATGAAATTAGGCTGATGATGATAATGATGATAGCAATTAGACTCACTGCCCATTCCATAGTGGGACGTAAACGTAACTGATGAAATATTGTATTGTACTACATTCCTTTGGCTACCTCTTTTAAATTTTACCTGGTTGTAAGTGCGCGTTATCTAATTAACGCGTGTATATTATCTATACGTATACACATATATGTAACTGAGTGTTAGAAATGCACATTACTTGAAATTATATAACAGCTCGAAGTTTTTTTAGACCTAATTTCACCCTTTTTAGTATTTAGACTAAATGCGGGTGACTCGGATCATACTCCAGCATTCTGCCCCAGTATTTAATCCAAGCTGCTTATTCAAAGCTCTTAAGCCGTCTTTAAGGCTCAGACGTGGTTAAAGACTTACGCACTGACTGCATAACTTGTGTTCCGTAAACACGGAAAAGGTTTTGAAAGTATTCGATTTAGCAATCATCCTGAAGATCGAGTTAAGGCATTACACCTATGTATATAAAATATAACATTGTCGGTTTATTAGAATTAGAACCTTTATTTTATGCATTACCAACGTAGCAATCAAGTGTTCAAAAACTATTTACATTCCAAGCTTATTGAAGTTTTTTAATATCACACACAATGGTTTGACAGCTCGTTCAAAACAAAATTGTTTATTACAGTTAAACGTTTATAAAAAATTGTAACAAGATTGGAATGTTCGTGTATTCGAATACTTTGAATAGGAACTAAAATCTAAATTTTTGTTTATACTGTGAATTAATCTCGTCTTGTATCTACCTTTTTGTTGGAGGTTTTGTAAATTAGTATCCGTTTTAATACAGCGTCAGTGATTCGGATAATATTTACCAAAGTCATAAAGTCCAATTCGGAAACATCGAAGAGCAAAGCAAACCTCCAATATTTTATGCATGTGAAACCGACAAGTGATATTTTAATACGGGAGCTGGGGAGCTTGAGGGTTTATTCAATACTTACGGTTCACATTTTAGGGAGTCTTATTCAGTGTGAACTTTGTGTAGTGTATGGAGTAACATAATATATTTAATGTAAAGTTATTGCGTATGTTAGTTTGAAAACACGGGAAGGAGATCTCTGTAGTGAACATGGAAGTGCAGACACGCTAAATATAAAGCCATCGACGTTCCTAGCTTCAATGATGGAATCCTGATTAAAATAAATAACTTTGTGAGTCGGAGCTTTAGATATTAATAGTAACTTAGGTACAGTGCTTATATCACCATAAATATTGAACAGTCAATTACAACATTTCCAATTCATAGCCTACTACTGTTATCTTCACTATTAAATGGATACTATATTAGTAACGTTATTTCTAATCTACTTTTCTAGAACATGTCTAATCACCTATTCGTTTTCGTGTTGAAAAAGAATATATATTGCGACCTTTTCGGGTATCGTATCCCATTGTGTCACTCCTATCCTTTTTTATCCTGAAAATCCTATGCCCGTTCGCTAACGATAAGCCCTTCAAAAGCAGCATTCAACTCCGACTTGCCATAAAAATAAAATTACTTTCCACTTATGCGATAACAGGAAATCACAAAGGAATGATTCTAACGGGATCAATGAAGGAGGGGAGCATGCCATTCGCATTCGAGTGGTGTAAAGGAAATCGAAATAACTCCGATACCGTAGGTACTGTAACGAGTTCGCAGTGTGCGTCTACGCACACCAAGTTTTATGAACAAACTTTAATATAATCCAACTAGACGCGGACATCTACCGTGTTCACTTCTTTGTTACATGGTTTTGAAACTCATGTTGGTATTATAATATCGGCATCACGGCAGGTCCCTCGCAGACCGGACGAGCTTCCGTTACATTTATGTCTCTTAAGCCTATTGTCAATTATATATTTGTTTAATTTATACTTTTATCAACAATGAGACTGAAAATTCCAACTATCCTTGAATCGTCTATTATCGTATCTTGAAATTCGAGATTTTCGCTTAGGAATTAGCACCTCCTTTACGCTGATACAATCCAATCCAAGTATCCAATCCAGTCCACTGTCAGACGCAGGCCTCCCCTGAGGTCTTTTTGCTCACAGCCCCCACAATGGGCAACGCACGACTTCTCGCATCACCCACGCTTCTGCTCGTCGGCGGCCAAAGCATTTTCTCGTGCCTGGGTAAGTCGTGCCATAGCGGGATCAGCCTATATATACATTTACACATATGATAATATAGATATTCTCTTAAATATGAATTTTCATGACATGGAATAAACTTGGAAAACATTTCCTTTGAATTATAGATGAACAAACATATAAAATATCCTGTGGTTATTATCATTTATTGCAAATATTTTGTTTCGAAAACAGATTTCGATTACATTTGTTTATTTAAATTGATCCGATATGAGGTCTGGGATAAATATGTATATAAAGACGGTCGGCTTCAAAGGCGCGGTCATATTGTATATTGCGACGCGCTGAAGATTACACCGGGCTCGGACCACGACGCCGAATACTGGAATTTCAGCCACCACGATATTATTGGAGTTTGACGCGTAGGTCGTTTCATATTTATACAATGATACGATCTGCTAGTAAAATATTTCTGTAGTGGGGGACACTACATTGCGTCTGTCACGACTCAGATATAGGTACATTCAACAACAGCTACCACGGACGCGAGTTGTCTAATGAATCGCCAATGCAGGCGTGTCTGCCTCCGCGCTCTAAATGTCAAATTGAATCTCGTCGCATTCACAACACCAACAGCCAGCAACATTTCTGTTTATCGTCACACCACATAACCCTGTGTCGTTTGGTTTCAGCCACTTTCACACATCGCAGTCAACATAAACGTTATGATATTTCATAGCTATCATAAATAATTGCTGCTATTCCAACATAACATAATACATTCATTTATTGTATTGTATAAAAAAAGTAAAAAGTACAGTATAATAGTACAGTTATTGTAGTAATTCATATATTTCATGAGGATTGCTGATCGCAAAGCACGGTCACTCGAACCTACGCCCTTAGGCGGCCAATGCATGTGTATATGCCTAGACAGGCCGTGCCATACCGCGAACAGCAACCAGCGGGTTTAGTCACCTTTCATCACTCACTAGCAACTCGGCATGCAGTAGACGAATGTATTCTTATACTGCCATCACACGGATAAGTCTACATGACTCATTAATTAAATACAAGCAACCAACATTATCAATAAATATAGGTAATATCCCGAAATATTACAAATCACTAGTTGTGCTGACAGTATACGGTATTCCATGTGTATTACTTCAGATTTGCAGATCAAATGAAAAAAATCAATATTTTAAATAGGCACCGATAGCAAACTACGGAGTGTACTAAAGAACGTATTCGTCGGAGGCCGAGACAGGATCATTTATAACAATTTATTATACGAGTCAACCATAATAAGATTCATAGCGCTATTAATCTGCTCTTATTTTAATTTTCTTCGTACAGTTATAAGGACTTTTGACTTTTGAGTATACTATATCGAAATATGGAATGAAATTATTCGTACACAACTAATAGAGGTCATGTACTCGTAATACTGGCCGAGAGCTTTGTGCTCGTAAATTGATAACTAGCTACACTATTATTTTTACGGTAATTAAATACACAGAATTGATAAACAAAACAAATGTTTGCGAATTTAAAATTTTTCGAATTTGCTTAATAAATTCGAGAGATATCAACACAAAAAGCCACCTACATGTCCTAATAAACTGCATTCTAACGCAAAATTAATATTGTAACAAAATCTATTACATTTGTTTATTTATTTTCTTATTTTGGTTGTAATAAATTAAGAGTTTGATCGAATTTTACTTTTGATTTAATTAACATTCCAGTACCTGCTCCAAATCTCTAAGATTACATTGAAAATTGTAATTTACATATTATAATATCTCTTCCGTTTCTGACTTACATTTGATTTTTGTACGATTAATTCAGAAAGTAATTAGGTATCGCTAAGCAGATTCTATTATATATAAATCAAACGATAACGAAACCTTACGGTAACGGAAATTAAACATGGCGGTAAAGTAAAGTCGGTCTTGATAAGTATTAAGGTAAATGTAATTAATTAATGTTGTGCTTATCAATTGGTGCCGTGAGTAATAATTAATATTATTTCTTCCAAAAATATTGTGGTGGGTTATTATTTTAAAGTTATGACATATAAAAATGTAAAGAAAATACTAATGAGATACGTTCTCGTTTTGTCTCATTCAAATGAATGAGACAGAGAGAATGCTGTAACGGACCGACCCAGACAGTACGATATAACATCTCGTCTACAGGTCGATATTTATGCTTCATTCTCTTCTGCAATATGATGTAAACTTAATGGGAACATTCTTACTCAGCACTTGATAAAGATTGACCTAATATCTTGCCGGCCAGTGTTGTGAAATGTACTAAACGGCGGCGTCACATCTATGGTCATAGCTCGACTGGTGCGCCTGGAATTTCCCATAAATTAGATTTTAGCATGCAGAGTATTACCGCGGCGACGTGACTCGGGAGACCACGACTTGGAATTTAGTAGTCGCGACGAGCAGATTAGTACCGACTAGCGCACATGCAATTCTATCGTGAAATGTGATTCATTATGTCGTGATACACTTATCTGGTGACCTTCTAAATAATAATAATAATAATATAATAATAATATCTCGGGACATCTCCACACACGGCCATCTGATCCCAAAGTAAGCGTCCAGAGAGCTTGTGGTATGGTAACCAGACGGCTGATAAATTACATATATACATATAAATATATACTTAAATAGACTTTTTTTTACACCCAGACACAGGACAAATACTTGTGTTCATCACACAAATATTTATTCTGGGTGGGAATCGAACCCACGACTCCCGGCGCAACAGTCAGTTTCACTAACCACTGCACCAACGGGCTAGTCAAACCGGTCAGTAAACCCTTAAAATTACTATAAATCAACTTTTCCTTCTTCCTTGAAATCCGACATTCGTATATCCATTAGAGAACGAATCTTACGCTCTTAACAAATGATTATGTGCCAATTTAAAAGTATTCGCTTAGCCCAAGTGTATAGTAGAGGATCCGATATAACAAAGACCTTCACCGATCTGTTTAATGGACAAAAATTAGTTGATAGGTAATTTAGCATGTTACAATTTAACAAAAAATAAGGGTTGCCTATATTATCTTGACCCGACTATAATTAATTAATAATTAAAAAATGATTTTTAAAATTAATTGCACTGATGAGTTTAATTAAAAAAATTAACACTAACGGTAAGTATAAAGCCTATAGAATATGCAAACGTAAGGGTGCCTGTTTTTATCCTGTCCAAACTACAGTCAGCCAGGAGTAAAGAGGTATTTCGGTCATAGTTAGTTCCATCTACTTGTTTATTATATGTACGAAACATAATATTAAGCGCTGTTTTATGGCAAATACGATGATATTGTGTATGTATGTATGTGTTGAGATAATCGATTTCTGTAAAATGCATCTTAAAGCTGAAAAAAAAGCTTCAATTTATATCTTTAAACATATTTCTAGGCTAAGAAATGTGCATGGTAGGGGGTCATTTGAATGAAATTTTACATTTCCGTTTTGGCAAATTTGTTTGCTTTGTGATATCCAGGCTTTTCAATTTCATTATAAAAAATTTACTTCCATTTCGGATGACGAATGTTTTTTTTTTAATTTGTAATTTCCGACTATTCACTTTGTTAATTTTTTTTTCAATTCTATAAAAACGATAAAAGTTTTAGGTATGTATACAGCGCTTTATTGTTGCAACTATATTATTGATATACTGTACTGCCGCATTTATAAATAAGTATATATGTAATGTTTACATATTATGTAAACATCGGTGAAGGTCTTTGTTATATCGGGTCTTAAACCAGTAGGTACAACTGGCTTAAATTTTTCAAACTCTCTGTTTAAAATTCATGAAGTTTTCTTCTTTTGTTTTAAATTTCGCTTGCTCGTGAAAATCTGAAACGATACAAATCTTTTCGCGGCGCAAACTGTCAGTACTATAGTGGCAAAGAGATCTATATATAACTTTTGATACCAGGGCACATGGAGCGCTGGAGATCGAAGATGGACAGCTCCACCAGTAGCTATGACATGCTCCACCCAATGCACCAGCTCTTGGCCAGGAGGAATTGGCCGGTTATGGTATATGAAAGATAGTTCTTTAGCTTTCTGTGTATACCTGAGAAAAAATACAGCGAAGTAATAATTAACAAGCAGTGATAGCCTTGTAGTTTATAATTCAGCCTTTCACTCTAAGTGCCCAGTTTAAAATCCTGGCGGGCACCTGTAAACAAAAATGTACTTTTAAGATTGAATATCACCTGCTATATCGGTGAAGGAATAAATCTTGAGGCAACTTGCACACTTCATAGTGCATAAACAAATGTACTCTAAAGCGTGTGAAGGCTGCTAACCGTGCTGGTGCTGGCACTTCCATTGAGAAAACTTTTAATAAAGTCATAGATCTACCCACCCTATAAGCTTATGTTATAATTAGGTCAGGTAGGCCATAAGGATATAGCGATGAAAAGTAACAAATCAAAAAATTAAACATCATTATAAAAATGTAATTTTAGTCAGAACTGTGATATGTAAGAATATACTCACTGAGGATTGTTAGTCACTTCAATAATGGCATTTTTCAAATCGACGGCTAAATTATAGGAAAGATCAACTCGCTTTCCGAAACCTCTTGCTGCAGCTCTGTCAATGTTGTTGAATTGGTCGAAGAATACTGGCACACCAATAATAGGAACACCGAAAAATATTGCTTCCGTCGTAGAAAGAATACCTCCATGCGTGATAAAGAGAACGCACTTAGGGTGGGCTGAAATTAATAGGAAATCGCCTGTGATTCTTAATTTGTCGATATAGGGAGATGATTTAAAACAATATCCGTGTTACCGCATAGATATGTAATTTGAAATTCATCATAAACAATACATATCTTAAGTCCACAACGTATACATTGAAAATTTTTGGATTAATGTATATGAGTGTATCTAAAATAGCCTTCAATGATTAATTAATAATTCAATAATTCTGCTTTTCCAATGTAAAACTAACGAATTCTCTTGAAATCATACAATTAACATTACCTAATAGACTCAGTTGTGGCGCCCATTTAACAATATATACATTTTGTGGTAGTTTTGAAAAAGTAGCTTCGAATTTCCATATGACTGTCTCTTTCAATGTGCCAAACATTTTAAGGAGGTTATTTTAAATTTCATCTGGAAAATCTTCACTTTTCAAATTGGATCCCATGCTAAAATATATAAATCCGTTCTTGGAGTCGTCCACAATTTTTTTCAAGTCCTGAAAGTAACACGAAGTAATAATTAGATTCCGCTCTGAATGAACATTTTGGAAGCACTCTTCTGCTATTAAACAAATATTTTCGTACGTAACATAAAACGTAACATCACGCCTGTAATCCCCGAAGAGGTAGGCAGAGGAATGTAAATACTCCCACGATTCACCAGTTACGTTTACGTCCCACTATGGAATAGGTGGTGAGCCTTTTGCCATACACCGGCACATATCCAGATTCTGAACCATTACTAGAAAATCTAAATTAGAAATATTTAGTACTGCCCGACCCGCGATTCGAACCCAGGACCTCCCGATTGGCAGTCGCACCTAAAACCAACACGAGGCAGTTAAATATTTTATTTCCATTGAAAATTTACTGCGTCAGTGGCTAAGTGGTATGAAGCGTAACAGTTGCGTTGAGCTAGTAGGTGAGGTTGAGGCATATTTCATGTACTTGAATGGCCGTACAACGTAACTCTTGAAACGTGCGAATATACTAGGTACACTCCTCTCTCTACCTATCCCTTCGACAAAATACAAACGTGCTATTATGTATGAAATCCAACTTAAACTATTTTTTTCTCATGAATTCAAATTTGGAACAATCGATTACTATTATACATTAGATTTATTTCTTATTATTTTTGATGATTTTCTCAACCACAATCACTAGACAGGTACCAACTAACGAAACATTCAATACAGAAATAATGTATATTTCCTTTCAGAAAGCAGAAAGTAATATAAGATATTTAAAATAATTTACAACTGTTGTAATAATTAAATTAATTGCCATACTTACCGCGGGTAATGGCTTCACATTGGTATCTATGTGATATCCACCAATGGGTTTAAAGTTCTGTGGCAACCTTAACATCGTGCCGTATGAAACGTGCGTATTGCCCAAAATCAAAGATCCGTTGGACTAAATATTTTTTCGTAGGTGTCTTTCTCGATGTTGCGGTAATAGCTAGAAATATTTTTCGCTAAACGTTGGTCAAATATGCAAATTGTTTAATTTGTTTATTAACAAATACACAGTAATTTGAATTATTGGTCCGCCTTCAAATTTTTCAATCGAAGCTATGCATGCTTATATCGCTAATCATTAAATGTATTTAAAATGACCAACCCCAATAACTTTAAATAGCTCTTATTAATTAAAGGATGAATGCGACAACCTCTCATATTTAACATTGTAATTAATATTAAGGCCTTTGAATGTTTCAAATTACAAATTTAACTCATGTAATATCCGCCATGTAATATGTAACATAAAATAAAGCTATGTTTGGAATTTTATACCTTCTCACACGATAGTACGGCGTGCTAAGTATAATTAATGTTACTTACAAGATATTCTCAGCAGTCGTTACTATTTGTAAAAATAGCATTTTAACTCTTTACAAGAAAGTAAAAGGGGGTACGTAACTATATGCCACGTTGTAGGTATAAGCCGGGTTTGTCGCTTCATCTATTAAGCTGAACGACATAAAGTTTGGCTCGAAAGGCAACGACCAAATGTAAGGACAGTTGAACACAGCGGAGAGCCTGAAATTAAAAACAAATGTGTCGGAATTGACAAGTCACGGACTGTTATTATTACAGATATCGGTCTATTGATTGAGGTTGATGAAGCTTCAACGCTGCCTAGCTATCTATGGATCCAATAACTTACGTGCCGGCTGGTGAAATAATAGCTACTCAAAATGAGGTTTACCGAGATCTTCAAGTTTAAGAAAACCCAAAGTAGTGCAACTGATCTCTGGCGTAAAATAAGCGTGAATAATAACTTCAAAATAATTACATTAAAAGTGCTGACTTAATTAGACACTATTCTAATTGTTTTGCCGTACACATAGTAACATGTAGCGACATCTCGTATCTTTAAAGAAAATTGAGAACACAAAATGTAAATTGACATCTGATTCTTTTTTATTTCTAGTTTTGTCGCTAAAGGGTTGATATATTTTATATTTATGTTATATATAAAAATATTAAACTTGAAACTTTGGAGCCATGATAAATGGGGCTTTTTTAGTGGTAAACAGGCAAACTTGTGTCTTCGTGGGGTTGAACTCAACTAGGTTAAGTCGACCCCATTCTGAGACGCGCTCCAGAGATTACTCGACTTCAGACACAAGTTTTATTCTCTTTTCTTCCACAAGTGTCCGAGAGACACCTGCATGTATGCTTGTATAGAATGCGTCGCCAGTGCTGTCATCCACATAGCAATGAATGCTGCTGATTTGCAGCAAAATGTCATTGATATCCAGGATGAACAGTGTAGGCGACAGTACAGAGCCTTGGGGTACACCAGCATTAACTTGTTTAATATCGGAGCAACAACCGTCGACTGCGACCTTGATATGTCAATCCGATAGGAATGCGGCGACCCTTTTGCATAGCCTCTCAGGAAGACTGTAGGATGGTAACTTCGCTAGAAGGGCCCTATGCCAAACCCTATTAAAGGCCTTAGCAATATTCAAGCTTACTGCCATGGCCTTCCCCGCTGTTTTCAATGGCTTGCGTTCATCGGTGTGTCAGGTAAACTAAAAGGTCACCAACTGAACGGCCCTTGCGAAAGCCATATTGGCGATCGCTGATCAGTTGGTGATCTTCTAGATATCTGAGGAGCTGGGTGTTTACAATTCGCTCCATTACCTTAGATAGGAGGGAGGTTATCGCTATAGGCCTGTAGTTGGTCGGGTCACTGCTGTCACCCTTTTTTGGAATAGGGTGTACTAGGGCTACCTTCCACGAACACGGTACTATTTCAGATGTGTAAGAAAGCGAGAAAAGGCGTGTTAAAACGGGAGCTAACTCGGGAGCGCATGTCCTCAACACCAACGACGGAATACCATCCGGCCCGCTTAACTTCTTGACATCGAGGTGCTGTGGAGCCCGTCTCACAGCCTTCTGCCTGAATACTACGTCGATCATCGAGCTCTCACAACGCCGGATGGTAGGCAGTGTACCACCTCTATCGTCAAGAGCCGAGTTGGAGGCGAAGACGGCAGCCAATAGATCGGCCTTCCCCTTGGCCGTGTGGACGAGAGAGTCATCCGGTTTTTGTAAGGGTGGGAGAGACGAACGACAGAAGTTACCCTCAACAGCATTAGCCAGCGACCAGAAAGCACGACTTCCAGAAGGGTAGCCGGTCAGTCGCTTACCAATTCTGATGATGTGTCTAGATTTCGCCTTGGCTATTTACCTCTTTGCGCACCTAGAGACGGCATTGAACTCTGCTTTTAATTTGGGCGCATGCGAATCCTTTTGTGCCTGCGCTGATGCCTATGCGCGGAATGCTTGTTGTTTTAATCTCAAGATCTCAGCACAGGTTCTATCGAACCATGGCTGGTTCCGTCCGTCAATGGATACGACAGAGTATGGAATGAAACACTCCATACCCTGTCGTATCACATCGGCTACGGCATCAGCGCACACACTAGGATCACCCGAAGAGAAGCAAAGCCGTCCCCATGGGTAGGACGCTAGGAATTCCCGTAGTCCACCCCAGTCAGCCGACTGATAGTAGACTGATAGTAGACTGATAGTAGACTGATAGTAGACTGATAGTAGACTGATAGTAGACTGATAGTAGACTGATAGTA
>DWFO01002768.1:0-13210 GCA_018246595.1 Mimoniades nurscia nurscia | reverse complement strand
GCACGACAGGTGTGTAAGAATAGAGATATTTGTGCACTCTGTGCTCTCTGCCTACCCCGCAAGGGACCTGGCGTGAAGATATGTATGTGTGTGTGTGTGTGTTATTAAAATTTCCTTATATTCTTAGTTATTATAGAAAATTTGAAACCAAAACTTTTTTTGAGTATTTCAGGTGTTTAAGTTGAACCTGAAATTTAACTAATGTAGGTGGCGAATATAAATATTTTTGATTTAATGCATGATTGGTTAATTTCTATAAAACTACATATCTTCATTGTTTTCTTTAATAAGTATCTTGCGATTTTTCCAGCATATTCTAGTATATTTCAGTAAAATTGTAACATAATATCAATAAGCAGCAACTAGTTTAATTTTCCTTTACAACTCCCACGTCGAATGTCTAATGTACCTAAGAATTCGTTTCCCGCCACAACAACACATATCTACATTAGATGAAGGAAACAATTAGTAAATTTTATCTAAAAGCAAACATTATGATAATACACATTAACAAATTATGTATCTACATAATTATTATTTTGAAATTGTCAAGGTAATCAGCCATTTTTTCAACACCTACTAGGTACATACTTTTTTAAATTCTATGTATAATATCATAGACACAATCCAAATGCCAGTTCAATTATAATTGGATTGACAATTAAAATGACAAACCAAGCCGCAATGGATCTATATACCTAAGTTGTGGTCACTACTGGACTATTTTAACACTTCCATCATAAAATTCCATGTTAATAGAGTTAATACTGCTTATTATTGTACTATTACATAATCACTCACCTATCGAGCCTCGTTTCCGACCGGCACGTGTAATTATAACTCAGTGATGAACTTGCAGCAAGTGAAGGACCGGTACACCTTCGCTGTCCACGACCACCATTGTGTGCGCTGGAACATAAACCTTAACATCCCTTATAAAGTAATAACGGCCGTATTCACAAGCTCTCAATTATACAGCTTCTCTTCTGTGTGTTCTGTCTCGGTTGCACTTAGCTCTTTCGCAATTTGTTAGGGGTAAAAGATTGAATAAAAAAGGATGTTTGGATATTTTGTAAATAAGGTTGTCAGTCTTCAAAATGTTTTTTCTAGGTAGTGACAATTCGTATTTGGACAAAATATGCACGCAGCCCGATGTTATATTAAACGGAAGTAAACATCAGTCTGTTTTTTCATTAATTACCTAATTTCAATTAATAATTTCTCAGAAATATTTCATCTATTTTTACCCTAGACCAATTGTTGCTATAACAATTTGGTTTGCTCTGAAGGGTGTATCTGTCAATGATTTTTTATTTTTATTTGTTTATACATGACATGAAAGCTTTGGTCGCGATGCCGGCCGAAGGAGAGGGAAAATGCCTTGTAAGACCACGCGTGCTTAGAAGAAGACGATACAGCCTTTCTTTGAAGAGGCCTAGCTTATATGTACCCGGAAACACGGACACCGGATACTCCGACTCGATCAACATCTTAGTTACCACTGTAGCAGGTTCTGCTTAATTTGGCATCAGGTGTTCTAGCATGTGTAGTGTCAACATAAAGTTATAGGTCGTCTATTATTGTTAAGTCTGTCCACATAAATTGGAAAGATTTGAGGCTTGCTAATCATGATCTTCCATTTCTACCTTCATAGCTATGGTCTATATTGTGCTCCACTGCAAATGTAGAGTCATACTGGTAGAGCGGACCTCATGATACATCATGCGTGACGTCACTGCCGATATGCACATGTTCTTGTAGCATGTGCTAGCACGTGTCCCAATGATGTAACCGATGAATCACGCCCATTAGCTTGAACAATTTGTGGTCAACGTGCGAACAGTGAGGCGAAGCTCACACGTGATGTTTGCGTCAATTATGTACGTTATTAAACGCGGCCGAGACGAGGTCGTTACGCCGTCCGCGCGGCTTGACGCTCGCCGACCGCTTTCGTGGCACAGATGTGAGAAAGATGCGTGTGAAAGATAGTGTTGGTGTAAAAATAAGAAACAGCGCGTTCATCGATGGTTTAGTTCAACTTCAAACTGACAATTGCGCTGAGGAGTTTGTACCTTCACCATGATCGATGTATCACTCATAAATCATAAAGTAACATTATTGTTAGACAAATAAATAAAAGGAGGTGAAATTTTATCTACAAAAACGGACGTTCAGTATATTATAAGTATACCTTCATAAAAACCCACTAGCTATCCTTTAATTAGGTAATCGTAAAGATATAATTTTCACGTGGGAATAACCATAAAAAAATAGTATTTGCATATGTTGATCGTTGACAGATTATACTGAATTATCTTATAGTTAAGTATATCATATTTTATAAGCGTTGTAATAAAATGTACAGAATGGAATGCATACACCAAACGATTGTAAAAAGTAGGTATTTTATTCAAAAATGTAAGTACTGTACTTAAAAATACCTACATATGTACATTTAAATAACGAAATCAATTTTTCGTTAACGTCTTCTCCCGAAATGCGTTATACTTCATCTACTTCAACGGGTACGTTTTTATGGACGTGGACGCAGCCCACGGTGGCTCTAGAACTCCACGACCCACTCCCCTGGATCCGCCCTTGATCTATGAATGTTTGCTCTGTATTTTAGTGTTAAAAATAACTATACGTATAATATATTTTTAAATCGACACAAAAAAATTCTTTGTATTAGGATTACTTTACTGCTTTTTAACTTTTTTTGTATGTATAACAAAGATTACATAAATAAATATAAACACAGTGTTATGATATGTGTAATTACCACACGTATATTTTTACATTGTGAGATTCATGTGTAATTATTTTACGAGGCCGCTTGTAACGTGTAATCTCGGGATTAAGGAACGACAGAATTATACTAAAGTGGTTATATTTAACGTTACACAAACGATTTGGACCGTCTCGTGGGTTTAGAACACTGGTTCCCAACCAGTGGTCCGTGTCGTAAGTGAGAAGAAATCACATTAATACAAAATTAAAGAAATTTATCCTAAAATTATTATTATTATTTCTGTTTCTTGAGTTTTTAACTAAAATTTCAGTTCGGTTATTACAGTTTATTTTTATTATACCTACATTGTGGTCCCTGCTAACAAGAATAATATAAAAGTGATCCCTGACCACGAAAAACTTGGGAAACCCTGGTTTAGAACTTGAGAGGCAGCAAACGCGACTGCTAAATAGAGTTCGGAGTCCTGGGTTCAAATCCCAAGTCGGGCACTATTGGATTTTTTCTAACTTATTAGGTTTCCTTGTAATGGCTCGTTGTTTGGATAGGTGTCTGATATATGGCAATAGGCTCATTTCTTATTCCATGGCTGGCCGTTTTACAATTTAACAGATGGATCGTGGAAGTGAACTTCGCTCCTCTGTCTATCGCTTCGGGGAATACAGACTTGAACATAGAAAATATAAGTAATGTTTAGTTGACCTTCTACATGTTGATGTGGTTAAGTCTACGTACTATGTATAATGGCCAGCAAGTAAATGTAAAGTTTTGTGCTAAATTTAACACTGCGCCTGAGTCGCCGAAGTGGCAGGCAGAGGAGTGTAATACTACAACATTTAACCAGTTGCGCTATGCGTTGCACGGAATAGGTGGCGAGCCTGTTGCCATACACTGAGCACAAATCCAGACTTCGAATTACTACTGGAGATTTCAAGTTAACAAAACATTGGTCAGAAATAACGAAATGTATTGTACTCACTGATAAATGAAACGTTTGATAAAACAAGTTCATAAAAAACGCACTAAAACGGCGCGAAGGTGTGTTCCGAGTTTGCACGGTCGGTGTCGGCACTGATGTGTTCCAGCACATTTCACGATCCCATGTACTCGTATACAATTAACATTGCAATACATAAAACTCACATGTGAACTTTGATTTATAACTTATGATAACACGATAAGACTCAATCTTGAATAAATTTTCACTTTTATCATTTTCCGTGTTTTGTGTGACGTGTTGGCTAATGTAAATTAGTTTATTTTGTACTTGCGACCGAATTACGTCTTAACACACTCGATATAAGGTTCAATTTGGGTATAATATAAATATGTTGCGTATAATCAGAGATGCAGTCGGTATTCTTGACGTCACATATATCGTCATATTGGCGAGATTTATTAAAATTGACCTGTGATAGTGAACTTTTAAGTTGGTGCTACGGAAGGTGACAGGAGTATCTTGGTACTGTTAAGACCCAAAAGTGCATTAGTCACTGCTCTTAATTGAATGACGTGGACTGGCTCCAGTAATGTGGAAAGTCTACATTTGCACAGCATTTCTGTAGGCGTTGATTGTGCACCAACTGTAGTAAAAACGAAATCGAAACTCTTCACATTTAATTGGAAACATTTTTATATCCAAAAATTCTAAATACATTAAGAATTGTCATGTACAAAATTAATTATTAGCACTTTAAGTTTTAATTATAGAAATGGCGGGATTCCAGAAATATAGATCCGTAACTTATTAATACATATAACTAAATTAAATTTTTACGTTTATTGCGACGAGGTTTAGTACTAAAATCGAAATCTTTATTTATTTTCAGAGATGCCACAGTAATGCCAGCCAGGTCCTTTAAGCACTCTTAATGATGCAATTCTAACCGTTTTCAATAAGGATTCTATCGTTAATAGAATTAGTATAGAATTTTCGAAGTCAACTCCAGGTATTATGTAACAAGTGCATTGTCGATGCACAGAAAAAAACGGGCGCGACCTTCACGCGCGGCCACGCTGTGCTCATTGTGTTTTGTATAATAGAAATGAATGTTAATTGAGCCGCTGTATATGTGTTTCCTATCATAGTCTCGCTGTCACGGGTACTTAGCGGCAAGTATTGTCGCATTTCAAGTTGACCGCCGAGTTAGGTAGAGGTACTGACTTAAAATCCCGGGATTATTGGATTTTTCTAACTTACCCGAAGAGTTGGGCAGAGGAGTGCAGTACACTCGCACGTCAGTTCAGTTACGTTTCCGTCCTATGAAATGGACCTTTTGATATTCTACAAGAAAATCTAAGAAAAATCGAAGCCTGGTATTGAACCGAGGACCACGTACTAGTCGCGCTTGTAGTAGTAGTACAACCTAATAAAATTAATACATAATTTATTCGTGTCAGTGTGAAAACTATATCGTTATATATGTATCTTACAATAACTAGAGTTATGCTGTAACGATGTCTTACACCACGTTATATTAAACCTTTTAAAACGTAAATACTTCGTAACGAAAACAGTAAGCGCCAGTCATTAAATTACCTACTAGAGTTTAAATGGTACGCTATCATAACTGCTTTTCCTGCTTCATTTACAAGTTGATATTAAATCGCTGCTATTATTTTTTGTAAAAAGATAACAGTAGCTAATTGTTCTAAAATTATAAAGCCCGACAACTTTATCAATTTTGCAGTGTCAATACAGTACAATAGAATGCTCTTAAATGTTGATCTTCAATAGCTAGGTACCTAATAAAAATTTTATATGATTCGATTACCTCAAGTCTGCCAACCCTGAACTGCTCGATGCCAAGTCGCAACAATGACTCGCTTTGTATAAAGACGAATACATAAGGCTGCACGCACATGGTAGAATAAAATTACTTTTCTTTTACACCGCACCGTTCGGTTTCTTACGAGGTATCTGTAATTCAGACTTTAGGTGCTTCAACTATCTATATTCGTCACTTTAATAGGATGGTATAACTATTTCTCTATAGATAAAAAAATATTTCTGACTTATCTACCACGTGGCATATTCCTGTCGCATTTTTTACTGGATTCGATATTTCATGGTTTGTATGTGCCTTGTTTCCAGATATTTCTTTTTTACTTATAATCTTTAACCTTTTAATTTTTAACAACATTATTATTATTTTTTTCCGTTTATTTGTAATGCTTACACTTTCTGTATTTTCTGACCTCAAACAATCAAATCGATATCCATACAAATTCAAAATTGCAAACAGTTATTCTGTCTAATAAAATTTGATCTTCGAGTTCACAGTGTTCATATCAGATGCAATAATGCATCAGTAATAATGATAATCAGTGATAATTATTATAACATTTCATTTCTGAGGCAATGCGATGTGGACGCGCCGTAACGATTAGTTCATTCATATTGCTACGGCGCCGTGAGTCATCGCGCTTGTTTCTAGCGTAACGTAAGAACGTGGAAGTATTATTACGTGTTATTTCTACCACTCGACGCCACTTCCACGAAGGACACGAGAACTGCGCCATTTTTCGTGATCGTCATCATGAACCGTTTTCTCGTTCCAATGTTGGACAAGAGCTCAGGGCTAGAAGTGTTAAGGTCAGTACGCTCAAACACACAGTAAACATTTAATGACCACGTAATAAAACAATTAACAGTAATTAAAACAGCGTCCGGTGTTTTCTATGAGTTCATTTCTGTCATATTTTGTGACTCGATTCATTTCATTTATTGTACATTACTATGTTATGACGAATTTGAAAATGTTGAATTTAAATTAATATGTCACAAGTTAGCACATGTAAAATTAAGCTTTGCTGGATTAAGATAGGCTGGCAGAGGAGTGCAGTACGCGCCCACGTTTCACCAGTTACGTTTACGTCCCGCTATGGAATAAGTGGTGAGCCTAATGTCATACACATACACCGGGCACATTTTTAGACAACTAGAAAATCTAAATTAGAAAAATCCAGAAGTATTATAATCCCGGAATACCGGAATGTGACCATCTCGGAATTTAACCCAGGACCTCCTGACAGCCGCGATTGCAAATAAACATGACCAACGAGACAGTCAAATATGAAATATTCATTACCGACTATTGTATAACAATTATTATACATTTATGCCCAGGTGCCTTGCGGGGTAGGCAGAGGGTGCGAAACAATTCTATCTTTACAAACGTGACATGCTCCGAGACACTCTACGACATACCAGCATTTATAATCGTTGTAAGTTATTCATACATGTAATTGCTGACAACCAGTTAGTATATACCAGAGTCCCCTATCGATTGGACAACATGCATTACTGGTGTACACCTCCTACCTTAATGACAGCTGTATTAAAAGGAATGTTTCATAGTGGTCACGAAAATAAACAATCGAAGATCGAATCGGCCACATGACATGAATAATGACGTCCGTGAGATCCGTGCAATTAGGTCGCGGCGCGGCGGTCGGAGCGATCGATGGGTCATACCACGTGGTGACGTACCCACCGGGATCAGGTCATAGCCGGGTCAGCTGCATCATTTAATTTAAAATTGTTAGTATCTTGGGTCATCTCCACACACGGGCATCTGATTCTAAAGAGTGCGTGGTCTACGCTATAGTAAGCAGATGGGCGATAAATCTACATATAGATATGTATGCATCGTGTTGGTTACAAGTGCGACTACAGCTCGAGGGGCTTGTGTTCAAATTCCGGGTCGGGCACTATTGGATTTTTCTAAATAATATTTTCTAATAGTGGCTTGGAATCTGGATATGTGCCCGGTGTGTGAAGGTAGGCTCGCCATCTATTCCGTAATGAGACGTAAAAGTAACTGTTAAAACGTGGGACTATACTACACTCCTCTGCCTACCTTGTCGCGTAGTACAAGCGGGATGTTACGAATCTATATCTTTTAAAATTATAATTATCAAGAGCCTGCGATATGGTCTTAAAAGCTAATTAAAATCCAGAATAATGTACTCTTGCCCCTACCATTATCCATATAGCCATAAACAGCTCTTTTCATAAATAATCAAGTTAGACATTTTTTGTCTAATTAGTCTAGCAAACAGGCAGACGGGACACCTGACAGTAAGTGATCACCGTCGCCTTTTGATATTCGCAACACATGAGGAGTGTCCACACTTTTGTCCGCTCTGAAGGACAGCTCTTTTTGCGCTTTTCTTGAAGAACCCCATGTCACAGTACTCCGGGAACACTGTAAATTTATTACAAGAAATCTGAATTCCACAAAGACGTAAAACTTCAGTTAGACATGGAAAACGATTGTTTTCCATGTCTTACTGATTATTCCCACTTTAGTTATAAACTGCGCCAGTTAAGCAATTTACTGGACGACGAGACCTTGGCGACTGATTTACTGATGTTGTGTTTTATTTCCAACAAAAAGTACCTACAATATTTAAAGACATGTCTTACTCCGCACGAATCCAACTCTACTTCTTACATAATATACATGGTATTGTATTCATTTAACTTATTGTTACAGTGTTTAGGTATCATTCTGTAAATCGTTATTCTGTAGAGAATACGAATATTTTATGCGAACACGTCAGATTCTTTACGAGGTAAGCAGAGAGCACAGACTTCCAAATAAACCTCATTTCTTCATAGACTTTACATTCATTTTATTTTCATTCTATATCTTAATGTTCTCTTTTATTCTGGTTTTCACATAATCCGTACAATACCTAGCGTGTTCGAAGGTTTAAGCTACAAAAACTTAATGAACTTAAACGTGGTGAGATTTATCACTGTTCACTCGAGATTATTACATTTACCGCGCTAATGGCCGTCAAGCTCGCAACTACAGAAATAAACGCCCACGACAATGTTCCTGACATTCAATTAATTTAATAAACCGTTGGCTTCGTGTTGCTTGAATGTGCTATGTTAGCTATTAATTGTTTAAATACTCTCACATGCTAAGGTTACATGTGTATTGTATATAATTCTTATATATCACCGCTACTTACAGTATTTGCGTGCGATATCGTTAAGTTTTCAGTGTTACTCTATTTACTTAGCATATATTTAGCATAGAATATAAGTATATATTTATATAATATTATGCGCATGTATTTTTAAATCACATAATTAGTACTAACGAGTGAACATTGTAAATCATCAAAAAGCATCCAAGATTGATCTGAAAGTAAATGTACTTTTAACTGTTGTAACGTTAAAAGAACGTTTACTGTCATTTGAAATTTTTTTGCTATTGGTAACACTACCCTCACGCGTAGCCCGATAGACGTCTGAGGGCTGGGCTTCAACAAAACACGAGAAGAAAAGTGCCCTTCGCGTTGCCGTAAACACGACCAATTCTTGATTTTATTACGTCTAGGCTTTATACGTCGCATGACGTAACCTTTAATCCCCGAAGAGGTAGGCAGAAGAGGTTAGTACACTATCGCGTTTCACCAATCTATTATAGGTCCCATTATGCAATAGGGGTGAGACTATGTACATATATGAGTATTTTAACATAATTATGTATATGAAAGTACGTTAAATTATTATCAAGCGTTTATGAAAATATACGATTCAATATGTATTTTTCGTAACATTGTTAATGTATCGTCAGTCCAGGTACATTACGGGGTAGGTAGTGGGTAGAGAGCAGCCAATAATATCACTATTGTTGCAGCCCTGAAGTGCTTCTTTTAAATTCTCAATTCTCTACATACGGGCACAAATATACAATAAAATATATTTTGAGAAACGAAGCTTAAAATCCAAGCACAAACAACTGATATTTACATAATGTAGTGAAACTACATTTTATTTAAACACAGGATACGGCGTCGGCCCATGGTGATTCAGACCGGACGCCGCAAGGTCGCGCCGTAGGCTACACCATGAATACCGACCGCCCGATTTACATAATGGATTTGTGGTTTTACAGGAAAATTTTGTTACGCACTAGCAAAAAAATCGACGTGTAACAATACAACACTGTTTACGAGAATACAGTGGGTATTGAATACGTTAAGGAATGAGAAAGAGTGGAGTGTTAAATCTATATCTAACTTTAGGACATGATTAGGTTATAAGGGGTTTTTACTTTTAGTACTAACACTCTATGAAGGTCGTGGAAAAATACCTAAGTATATGCAATAGCAGTACCTATCCGCCTTATCCAAAAATGGATGTAAAGACCTAATGATAACAAACGTAAAATCACGTGTGTGTTCCCAAAGAGGTAGGCAGGAGAATGAACTGCACTCCCACGCTTCGCCAGCACGGTTTAGGTTCCATTATGTCATACGTGGTGAGTCTATTGATATACACCGGGCACATATCCAAACTCCAAGCCACTACTAGAGAATCTATGGAAAATTAAATAGTGCCCGACCCGGGATTTGAACACAGGATCTCTCGATCGACGGCCGCCCTTGCAACCAACGCGACAAACGACACAGTCTATTATACTCGTAACTGTTAGGTTTCTTTAACCCGTTGATCACTCTAGTATTGAATACAAGTATCCTCTTAAAATAAGAAAGGTTAAATCAATATGTTATTCACAATTCACAAATGTATTGCAACATTTTGTATTCCATGAGTTATGGTGTGATTAAAATACACTTGAAGGAAATAAAGTTGAAATTAACAGATGCATCATGATCTTTAGATAGTCATATTAAAGTGGGATTTTAGACATAACGCCATCTAAAATATTAAGCGGGACACGCCCACGCGTTGCCCTTGCGCAAAATAGAACCCATTACTCTTCGAGTGGAACAAAACAAGTGGGAGAGTTACATGGTATACAAATATAAACACACACATGCGTGGTTTCGGACCCATCTAAGGTCCTTCGTGGACTCCCGAGTGATGAATGTATAACTTTAAACATGCATACTGCCTCTTGGTCGTAGGCTCGGAGTCTGGATGTGCGCCCGGTGTGTGGCAACAGACTCACTACCTATTCCACAGTGGGACGTAAACGTAACTGGTGCAACGTGGAAGCGCACTACACTCCTCTGCCTACCTCTTACGGGATTACGGTTGTGGTGTAACATTCATATTAATTTATGTAAAGTTCTTCGCACTTTGAACACAATGGAAGCGTTACACAATACTGCGTAAATGTACTTGTGTTCACCGGTTCTTTACTGTCACCTTCACAACATGTTAAATGCACATGACTCTAAAAAGGAATAGGTGCCAACCGGGATTCGAACCCCGGACTCCCGTAGTAGGAGACTACAGTATGAATAATAATAGACGAAAATACGTACACATATCGTATATGTTTATTTCCATGTAACTATTTAACGTCTATTTTTGAGTAACAACGTTTCTAAGAACATAATTATCAGTAATCCTTCCAAGAATAAACGTAACGGAATTCCGTCTTATGATAACACAAACACCGTGCTATACGCACACGTTATGGTGGCATATATTTCGTAATAACCAACTGTCTTTACGACCTATTTCATTGGAGTATGTAGGGTGACATAGTATCCAATACATGCAGGACAAAGTATAAATCGTAACAACTAAACATAATTAAAAATACACGTTTTGATAACGATTGTGTATTTGTTCATTTTATTTAATAATATAAATATTAAGAACTCGTAAATCGACGCGGATATACGAGAGTATTATAATTTTATTGAAAGATAATAACAGATTTAATAAACACAGACATGTATGTATATAATTTTACTAAATAGTACATCATTATATGTTAAACCGACAATCCTGTACCAGATTCGTTGGTTGCAGACAAGCAAGCTTGGTTTGCAAAGCTTGTCATCATCATGAGCCTATCTCAATCCACTACCGGACATGGGCTTTCCCCAACGAGCTCCATCACGCTCTGTCTTAATCCTGTACGGGTGAAGCGGTAAGAGCCGCTTGTAACTAGTTAAACTGTTAACACAAAAAAAAAGAATATTTAAATATGAATAACGAACGTGGAATGCCATTAAGCATTAAATACGCTCTAGCATCCCTCAGTTAAAGCAGTTACACATCATGATTATCATCATCGACTTGTTATTATTCGCTGCTGGATTAAACCCTCTACAATAACACGACACTGAACGTCACTAACATAAACAAGAATAATTAAATAAATAAACATATGGTCAGGACCGAAGCTCGTCGTAATTTTTGGACCGCTGACAGTTCCTTGTGATGGTACAATGACCTATATTCAGCTTTGAGTTTTAAACAAACAGACGAGGAACTATGCCACGCTTTCGTATAGACAGTCTGCGATGACATTCCTCATTATACTCAACTATGCGCATTCAGTGGTATTCAGAACATTGCTCTTGGAGTCAGAGATTCTTTTATTTTATTGAAAAGAGCTTGCTATTATATATGAATATGAACTGACATATTTTGCAAGGTTAGAAAATGTCTTGTTGATATAATACGGTGTGTAGCTTAAGTGGCGTCCATTTATATCTATATATTTGCATAAGTTACAAATATTTACATATTATGCTTAGTTATATATCAATTTTTTGGTCAATCAATCTAATGGTGTATGTTGTATTACAAATAAATAATTCTCTATACATTTTGTATACCTGATAAAATTGTATGTCGCCTTTACTCTAATATATTATTCAGAAGATTCCGAATAGTTTAATATCCCGATAGTCCCGAAAAGATTAATAGCATTTTTTATATATAAACGTAAACGTATATTCACGCCTGTCATCCCCGAAGAGGTAGGCAGAGGTTTGTAGAACACTCCCATTTTTATTATTTGATGACTTAAATATGTTAATATAATAATTACACATACTTGAAGTTGATAAGAGAATGATTAATTACTGGTGTTCATTATAGTATTATTTTCCTCTGTAATCTGCCCCATAATGGGATGTGATAGTGACTCGTGAAACTTGCGAGTGTGCTACACTACCGGCGTACTACTACTACACTACTACATTACCGGCGTGATGTTACGTGTGTTACGTTGCTCAGTGTGCGACACTATCAAGTACTAATTACAATTGACATCCGTTGCCGATGTTCAACGGAACGATACATATAGGACATTTAGTGTCACTCAGTGCAATTAGAAAAGTGGTTGATGAGATCATTAATTAGTATTGAATTGGTGATAGGGCTGCAGGCCTGGAACTGTTCATGTCCAGGAATGAGCTAGTGTCATTAGCCCAGTTAATGTATTTATATGAGTGTAGTTAATAATATTCATTTATTAACAGTGAATTCATTTATTGACTGCCTCGTTGGCTGTGTTTGTTGCAAGTGCGACTGCCGATCGAGAGGTCCCGGGTTCGATTCCCGGGTCGAACACTACGAAATTTTCTAATTTAGGTTTTTTAGTAGTGGTTCGGAGTCTGGAGATGTGCCCGATGCATGGCAATAGGTTCACCACCTATTCCATAGTGGGACGTAAAAGTAACTGGTGAAACGTGGGAATGTTCTACATTCCTCTGCCTACCTCT
>DWFO01002767.1:0-13211 GCA_018246595.1 Mimoniades nurscia nurscia | reverse complement strand
CAATAGGCTCACCACCTATTCCATCGTGGGACTTAAAAGTAACTGGTGAAACATGGGAATGTTCTACATTCCTCTGCGTACCTCTTCGGGGATTACAGGCGTGAAGATACTTTTTTTTTTCTTGTTATAATGTTGAATATTACTGTAACGATTATGTACTACAAAACCAATGATAAATAAATATAATTCGAAATGAGTGAAGAAATACAATATTTAGAAAATAATTATGTCCACAGCTCAAAAACGAGGATGTAGACATTGTGAAAATTGACGCGACCGCCAACGACTGGCCCAAGTCACTATACGACGTGTCTGGTTTCCCCACCTTATACTGGAAGCCCAAGGACTCCACCAAGAAACCTATCAGATACAATGTAAGTTTATTCTACAGTTCTACATTCAATGAAATGTATTTAAAAGCTGCCTGATCACAACACTCCCAAAGTTCCAGATCAAATTAAACCATAGATACAAGTAATGGCTTGGGACAAGGTTGAAATTATTCATTTACTACTGCTCATTTATATCCTATTTCAAATATAAGGTAATTGCAAAACCTATGTGACTACTGTATTGGTATAGCAGCGGCAAGTGTGACTGCTAAGCTAGATGTCCTGGTTTCGATCCCCAGGTTGTGTAAAGTGTTTGTTATTTTAAATTCTCAATATACATCTGAGAGACTGGATTCGTGCTTGGAGATGCAATTGAGGCACACCCGATTCCATGGAATGTATAACAAGTAAAAATTAGGAGAACTGCTCCCCACTCAGGTGTAATGTTATCTGAAAACTAATATCGTTATTAATAAATAATGACTACTTCTTGTGAACAGTAATATCATATGTATTTTAGAGGAATATTTTAATTTAGCCTTACATTACAATGCACATATTTCAGGGTGGACGTACACTTGAAGACTTTGTTAAGTACATCTCGGAACAAGCCTCCTCAGAGCTGAAGGGCTGGGACAGGAAGGGTAATGCAAAGAAGGATGAATTGTAAACACAATGTTACGATCATAAACTTTACATGAAAGATCTGTGAGTGGTTGTGCTGTGAGTGTTAAGTGTGTGTGTCAATGACATGATATGGCATTATATATATTATATGACATGATCTGTCCTAATTCAAATTAATATTGAGTGAACAAACATAAGCTACATTTTATATTATATAAATGGACAAACCATTTTTATTTCTATCTTTCATTAAATCACATATTTCTGATTGTAGTAGATAGCCTATCAAATCTGTGTTTGTGTGTGTGTAAATCTGCATGCTGTTCATTAGTGTGAAGTATGTTTATATATAATGTCATTGATGTCAGTAATATCTATAGAAACTGGCTCACTAGTCCAAATGTGGGCTATGGTTTAGTTTAATATTGCACTTAAGGTTCTTATATTAACTAGTTTGCATTACCAACTTGTAATAATGTGACACTATTTTCTATTTCGATTAGTGAGCCTAAGTCTATACGGATTTGCCACTTGAAAATGTACTACTTTTTTCAAGAACTGGTAATCACAACTCAAACAAGATAAATGTGTTAAGGAGCATGCCAGTGAGTTTCAATAAATATTAAGTTGTTAGGTAAATCACTAATACAGTTACAATACAGTAATTTTAAATGCATTTCTTTATATTTTGTCAGTGGGATAACAAATAAATTAGGATTTATTTATAATTTGTTGTTTTATTTTTTATATTGACCTTATTCATAATTAAATATGTTCTCTGTTTAAATCAATGTGTTTGTAATTAAATCAACAATTACTATATTTCTTATTGAGTATTTTAGGTGCATTACACTCTAGATTTTCACATTGTGCAATCAAGGGACTAAACTTTTAACAACACTTCAATAGACAATATATGAATATAGACAACACTGGATACAAACTATTGTTTCTTTGGTGTGCTATTGAAATATAAAGTTATAAACAGTGAAAACCCTCTGCATACTTATTTTAATGGTTAATGCAAATTCATCAAACTAAGAAAGGACAAGCCAAATGCAATATTGACAAATTAAGACAAAAAAAATTATTAGGAACATTTATAAGTTCTCCTCTCTCCACCATCCTATCCAATCCACTATTTTGTCAACATTGGCAGACAACTGTTCTGGTGTGTCATTCTGTAGTTCAATTACAATTTCAGGTTTATATGAAGATTGTGCCTCTTCTAATAAAGTTTCAAAAATTTCACACTGTATGTTATCCTCTAGTTTTTTGCCTGTGTAACCCCTGAAAAGGAAATCATATTTTTAAATATTTATTTTCTATATCTTAAATGAATCTTGGATATAAAAAAAAAACAAAATTCTGAGCTACATTTGTAAACTATTATAGAACTTAATTAAATCCAGTTTAAACTAATATTGATAAATGTATTCCTATTTTATCAGATAATCAAACATGTAAACAGCAGTGGTATATAATTTAATTTTAAAAGATAGAGATATAATCTTATAGCTATATGTAATCATCTTTGATCCAAACATACCACTTTTACATAGTCACTTTAATAAGAAGTGTTAATATATGCTATGAGGATAGCAGGGATTGGATATGTAGAGCTGACGATGAAGCTTAGTGGTGCGCTATTGTGGATGCCTATGGCCAGCAGTGGACGAAAATAGACTGATGGTGATGATGGGAGTTTGGCATAAACCACCATTGATTACACTTACATTATATTGTTGGCTAACAGATTGAATAAATAAAAAAATCTCCATATTAATTGTTTTACCTGGCAGATAGCCGATCATACAAAACTGTATTATTTGTTCGTATAACAAATACACCATCAAACCATCGTTCAGGGAAGAACTCACAGCCATGGTAGTCCACAATGTTGCCCCCTTTAGTCATCATGCTTTCCATGACATCAAGCAACTGAAATTAAATTATATATATATTTTTACATTTTATAAAATCAATATGCCCACACCCACAAAAACAATATTCTACACAAAAAAAAAGCTGACTCCTTTATATTTTAATTAATATTAACCTTACTGGTGTTGCTTGCTTTTTAAAGAATTTTGTACAAACAATAATCGAGTATATAAACATGATATCAATTACATATAAAGGTTTTTAAAAATGTTTTAAACTAAAATCCATTTTATATTATTTTTTTTTAAATCACGCCTGTAATCCCCGAAGAGGTAGGCAGAGGAATGTAGAGCATTCCCACATTTCGCCTTTTACTTTTAAGTACCATGATCGAAGAGGTGGTGAGCCTATTGCCATATACCGGGCATATAATTTATATTTATATTTAACACATATAATTTAACACATATAATAGCATATAATTTATATTTATATATAATTTATATTTAAATTTAAAAAAATTTTTTTTGCAATCACTCACTTTCTCATTTTGCAAAATATAAGGGGTTGACTTTAGCAAAATTTGATGCAGTCGTAACTAATTTTTTGGAGTTAGGGCAAATATATAAATTTGAAAGAGAGAATTTGATTACATTAAAACTGACTTATGGGTCTAAATAAAAAAATTTCTGGGTTCAATATATGTATACATAAGAAAAGGAATTTCACTTTTCACAAGTGGAAAGTATCACAGTACTTTTTTGTTAGCATCTTAATATTATAATCATCATATTGAATTTTTTGAAATTGAAATTCTAAATAATCATCACATTGAAAAAGTTTTTTAAGAACTATGAAACTACAAAACTAACATGGTCACATGGTCCTTATACAAATATATTAAAAGCGCTGATTCAAAAGAATCTTGCATCACAGTAGGAGTTATTCACTCCCAGAATAAGAAAATCCTTATAATGTGTAACCCAGTTTGACTGACATTCGTTTTTTCAGTAATTCCAGACTAGTGTTGGGCCTATATAACAAACATCCTTTTTTAGTCTCTGCTGCCTTGCAACCTCTTTTCTTTAATTTTTATATTTAGTTTGGTGAAGAAGCAAATGAGGCATAATATGATAGTGATGATACTATGATTGATTTAGACCAAATGAGGTTTGAATTTATGTATTTTTCATGTTTGTACATGGTAATATTTATAATACTGCATTAAAATTCCTCCTCCGCTTTTCTTCCTGTTTTGGCCACACAAATCTTATTACAAAGTTTTGCGTCTCTGAATAGTTTTCATACTCGTTAATAATAAATGCAATCCTGTGAGTTAAAGATGCAAACTAAGAATTCAAACCCTTTATTGCAACACAGCAGCACTTGTGAATTTTTAGCCTGCTTACTATATATTTATATTATATATATTTATGATATATAATAGTTCGTCGTATATAATAATTTAACCTTTTCCTCATTAAGAAATGGACACTGATATTCTGGATCATATTCATCTAAGCAGTTATATTCTTCAGCAAGGTTTGATACTTCCCGCCAAGTAAACTTAGTCCTTTCTGACAGCATACGGCTTATTGAAGACTTCCCCACCCCAGGTGTGCCTGAAATATACAAATATTTTGTAATATTCGTTAAACTATAAATGATAAATACTGCTTTATTAAAATCTCATTCATTTGCACCTGTTATGAGAATATTCGGATGAATTCTTTTGACAGTTTCCATTGTATATAAGTTTAATAAAGGTAACCATATATAGTTAAAAACCTTATAATAATTATTGCAGGTTAATGTTCACTACTCAATGCTTTCAAATGAATAAAATGTATGATTGTATGTACTAACATAGGGACAATATTGAATATATTATATATATTATGTATGTACAGTTCTTGACACTAAACGTCACGAATGACATAGACGTTAAAGTAAATTGGAACGTCATGTAAGGAAAAGGATACTGTGATTATTACAAATTAAAATTATTTGGAACTTGGAACCAACTAGGAATTAGCATATGTTCATCGCAGTTCATATCGTATTGAAATGATAAAATTTTACTGAGGTTGACAAATGAATATCAAGTTTTACAATAATGACCGGGTCAAATAATTTGATGATATTCATAGAAATACAGGGATGGCGCTAAGAGAAATTTTAATGTAACAATATTTTTTAACTTGTACTTTAACCTACTTGATAAATGGTCTGACGAACCCAGATACACAATTAGTTTAAAGATATAATACATACAAAAACAAATAATAGTTCAAAAAGCAAGATTCTAAAGACTGTTCTAGCCTCGTAAAAAAATCTGGCAATGAATTTTTCGAGCAGTTTAGGTTATGTTGTATAATATTTACTAATTTCAGCTATGAAATTGTAAATGTTAGGTAATTGTAACATTATAATGAAAATATACAAGCCACGGGGAATAACGAGAGGTCAACTTATACTGATCACCGTGTTAGGAGTTTTTAGTGGCATTTACATTTGGAGACCGCTGTTTGAAGAACACTTTCCTAGAAAAAGGAAACAATTTCAGGACGCAACTGATATTTCATTGTCGACAACTACCGAGACAGATTTAACAACCAAATAAAATGGGGACTCTGATGCGATGGGTAAAGTACTCCAGCCCCATAGTAAAAATGGCTATGGCTATTTCAGTTACAACTGCCGTTGTTCTAGGCGTAAAATGGTTTTACAACCCATATGTCAGACGATCAAGACTCCAACAAGCAGAGGAATGGGCTGATTTCTTAATAGAACAAGAGGAGAGATCTACAAAGTATGATAGTTCTTAACTTTTAAACTCCAATGTCCATGTAACTACTTATAATGATCTGTAAATAATAAAAATAGTGTAGAAAACCAGTTAACCGTTTTTTTTCTCAACCTATTCTCATGTAACCCATTTTATCCATAATTTATTCATTCTAGTATTTAATTGAATTAACCAAAATATTGATACTAAAAATATATGTGAGACCAATTAATGTAACTTTTTGTTAAAGGCTAGAGTTAAGGTAGACAATGAGCAGCCAGCAGACCTGAGTTACTACTGTAGCTCATGATGACCATGTATAATTGATTGGGAACGAATGTAACATTGCATTGTAACACTGAGTAGCAACAGTAATGATTAATAGGATTGTAGAATTAGTGCCACTAGTAAATATTAGTCCATGATCAGTATTCATTCTATTCAAAATTGGCAATAGAAATAAAAGCATATGTGATATACATTCAGGACCTGAAACCAAACACTGAAAAGTTTGACTGGTGGAGAATTCCACTAAGCATTAAATTTGACCTTTATATTGCCTGCTCTGTTAAATAAGGAGTAAATATAGATAAACCATTTAAAAGCTCTATGCAAAGCATTCTAACATTTCTTAACTCGTTAATGGGTCTACATTATTATAAATAAGTTTTTTATATCAAATGACATTATTAATTTCCATGTTTACCATTATTCCCTTAATGTTAACCATTTTAGCAATCCTGCATGTTAGACAAAGGTTAAGCAGTGTTGCTCTTTATATAACTCTATTCAACAAAATAATGTCCAACCTTCCTTTTACTAAAAATGACCACAAACTTTATTTAGTTTAGTTTCATTAAATATTTGCTCTCACACCTATTACTATTTCAAAAGGGTAAAATCTAATTAGTCTTGATGGGTGCTGAAAGTTGAAACTTCTTATCACCAAGCAAAGTTTAGAATAGAATAGTGAAGATTCTATGTGGTTTGTGACAAAATTTAGTTTACAACTTAGATACGAAATGATTGTAAGTAAATGCTTAAGTTAGAAAGTAATATGAAAAAATAAACCAATTGTATATTTATATTTGCCATGTGAAGGCTTTAAACTACTGACTGTAGGCCAAATATGGTCTGTAATTTGCTGAAGTTGCTATACATTTTCAAAGTACAATATCTATAAAAGCAAGATTAAATTTTAAATAAACGAAACATGTCCTCCAGCTATTTAACCTTTTAAACTTCAACTTTTACGCAATGTGAAAAAGTGAGATAAATGTGTAAGAAATGGGGACTCCAAGATGTCTGAATTGGAGTCATATAGTTAATACAAAGGTACAGCATAAAATGATTAATAAAATCATTTCAAAAATTATATCAGATTTTTTATTTTTTACTTTAAATTTTTATTTAATGATATCTAAATGTGTTTATATTTCATGTACTACAATGTAACTTAAATATATAATTGAACAAATCCTAGTAAAATATTGATTAAATAAAATAACGAATTACTGGAGGCTACCTTTATTCTATGAATTTACATTTTAGTTGCAGTAGTAACAAAATATTTCAGATATATGTATAACCTTATAAATTATAAAATAATGTTACAGTATAAGCCTTGTAAAAAATATAGAAAAGGAATGAGTTTGTAGCCTTTCTTTCCTTCGGAACACCTTGCGGTGAATGAAGTATCGCAGTTGAATAAAGAATTGTGCTGTTAACAGCGCTAGCTACTTTTTGCCCTTAGTGGCCTTCTCAGCGGCTTTGGTGACTTTGCCACCACCAGCCTCCTTGAAGTTTACAGCCTTGATGACACCTACAGCTACCGTCTGCCTCATGTCACGCACAGCGAAACGACCAAGAGGTGGGAACTCTTGGAAGGACTCCACACAGAGAGGCTTGGAAGGTACTAAGTTAACAATGGCAGCATCACCAGATTTGATTGCATTGGGATTTTCTTCTGTTGATTTGCCAGTACGACGGTCAACCTTCTCTTTGATTTCTGCAAATTTACAGGCAATGTGAGCTGTGTGGCAATCCAATACAGGTGTATAACCATTGGAAATTTGACCAGGGTGGTTAAGCACAATGACTTGTGCAGTGAAGTCAGCGGCACCCTTAGGTGGGTTATTCTTGGAGTCACCAGCAACATAGCCACGACGCAATTCCTTTACAGACACATTCTTTACGTTGAAACCAACATTGTCTCCAGGCACAGCCTCTTGAAGAGCTTCGTGGTGCATCTCCACAGATTTTACTTCAGTTGTAATGTTAGCAGGAGCAAATACAACAATGGTACCAGGTTTCAGGATACCAGTCTCCACTCTGCCGACGGGCACTGTTCCAATACCACCAATTTTGTAGACATCCTGCAGGGGAAGGCGAAGGGGCTTGTCGGTAGGGCGAGCGGGGGGCAGGATGGCATCCAAGGCTTCAATCAGGCACTTGCCTTCAGCCTTACCTTCCTTACGGTCAACATTCCATCCCTTGAACCAAGGCATTTTGTTTGATGGCTCCAACATGTTGTCTCCATGCCAGCCAGAAATGGGTACGAAAGCAACGGCAGCCGGGTTATAACCGATTTTCTTGATGTACGAAGATACTTCTTTCTTTATTTCTTCGAAACGGGGCTCACTGTATGGCGGCTCAGTAGAGTCCATTTTGTTAACACCCACGATAAGCTGTTTCACGCCGAGAGTGAAGGCAAGGAGGGCGTGCTCACGGGTCTGACCGTTCTTGGAAATACCAGCTTCGAACTCACCAGTACCGGCGGCTACGATCAACACAGCGCAATCGGCCTGAGAAGTTCCAGTAATCATGTTCTTGATGAAATCTCTGTGTCCAGGAGCATCGATAATAGTGACATAGTATTTGGCAGTTTCGAATTTCCACAGAGCAATGTCAATAGTGATACCACGTTCACGCTCAGCTTTCAGTTTGTCCAACACCCACGCGTATTTGAAGGAACCCTTGCCCATTTCCTGGGCCTCCTTCTCGAACTTCTCGATGGTACGTTTGTCGATACCACCACATTTGTAGATCAAATGGCCGGTGGTGGTGGACTTGCCGGAGTCGACGTGTCCGATGACGACAATGTTAATGTGAATCTTTTCCTTGCCCATTTTTGGTTAATCTAAAAAGAAACATAACACAAATATTAGTTTAAACGTTCCTAAAACTAAATTTGCAAGAGGGGGATGGTGATGCACATTCACAAGGTCGTAGCCTCATGCATGGATACGCGGCCGGCAATATGGCGGCCGCATGGCCGCCTCGCCCTCTCTTGACACTTCACAATGGATGTCAGCCATTACGGTTTAAAGGGGATAAATAACATATTTAGGGCTAAAACTAAAGATATTAAGTTGTAAAACACTTTTCTAATACAATAACAATTATTAGCTGAAGGAGTAAAAACATGTAAATTCATAACCACGTGGTGGCATGTGCCGGTCTGTGCGAAAGTATGACGCGTAGGCAAGTGTGTATTTCAAAGTTGGAACAAATTTATCGCACTTAGATGATCCACAACATAAAGAAAAACCAAATATAACGCGAAAATAATCAAAATTAAAAAAAAACTACAACAAAAGAACCTAGTCAAACGATAACCTTTCGATTACACCATAACGTAAACTTCCAACAAAAATGAAGTCGTAAAATTAAAATTAATAAGTCGAAAACAAAATTAATATACTAACACAAAATCTTTGTATAGAGATATTTAGACTTTAGACACTGAATCGGCACTGCACTAAACTATTTCTTCAGACACTCACCACGGATAGCGTGTATTATCCGAGAAAGACTCCAACAGAATGAACGAGAAATGATTTTTCTTTTGGCTGGATTCGGAAGAAAGGAGTCGCTTCCGGCCTCTAGTGTGGCCAGTCCATAGTTGAAAAATCCCTAATTTGTATCATTTTAAATGAAAATGTACAATTTACCAACAAAATGATTTGTTACCGTAATACGGTTAACTTTAAATTTAATTACGATTATGAACCTTTTTATCTTTTTACTGGTTGCTGTTCTACTACAGCCAGACTTTTTTGATTTTAACATATGCCGGTACGGTAATTTTTATACATATTAATGTAATAAATATGGTATTAACAATTTCCTGTTATAAGATATAATACTTTAGCCATACAAATTAGACAAAAGCCCGCCCTCGGCGTAATCAGTATCGCTGCTCGCCACGGGCGACACATTTAGGGTACGGCAAAAGGTCTGTTCATGAGGCGGCAAAATACCTGTGCTCGGTGAGATTTTCATAAGGCCGAACATATACATATATACAATAAATCAGGAGACCGTTTTTTTGCTCGCCGACATTCTCCGGATACCAATTTTTGCTCGCCTAGATTCTCCGGAGAAATTTTTTTATTCGCACGCCGAGAAGGTCACAAAGGTACTTTTAAGGGGGCGGCAACATTGTTTCCTGCCCCGTACGGCTGAAACTCACGCTACGCCAATGGGTATAATGCATTAAAATTTATTACATTTCAAATCCTTTTTTCGTTACATTTTACCGTAACTGTTACATTTTAGCGTGAAACAAGTCCCGATTATTTTGAGATTTCCGATGTTATATAATTGCCAAGGTTACACTGTTAGGATTTATTGACTGGAAACAATTCCGTTTCGTTTTATTCCTTTTATTTTATTTATTTCGTTTTATTTTATTATTATTTATTCGTTTATTTCGCACACAGGTCACACTAAAAGCCTACGTCGTATCCGGACTGAGAGTTTATGGATGTGTGCGTAATGTGTCAACTGTGTGACCTAACGTTTGGAAACTCTTTGAAACTCGTACCTGACGTCATTAAAAATAAAATTATTTTATTTGTTACAATTGTATGTTTGATACAAACCTAAATATTTTAGGAATTATGTGGTGTTTCAACTAATTTCAATTTATTACATTCATACGACAATTTGAAGGCGGAATTTCACCTGGTTATGTTTAATAATCTATGGCTGGTATTATCACCGATGAAATAGCCCTGGATAGAAATGAAAAATAATAAGAACAGAAAGTAAAAGAAGCAGTCTTTGTCTTTATTACAATAATAAAAACCTTAATAATTTCTTTTTCTGTTACCTGTCATTGCGCAATAGAGTTTAATGTTTTATCAATGCATGTTATGTTACCAAAACAAGGCACTGTGACATGTCACTAAAAGTTATATTTATTTAAAACTAGTATTTGTTAATAAAATATTTAACAGCATGTTTAAAAGCAGGGGTGATAGTAACATAGTTTACAAATGTACAGTGCGTCTGTTAGAAGATACAGAAATATTAGAATGTGAATTCCATGTGAGTACCTATTGCTTTCATTGAAATTATGAATATGTAAAAATGTTTTACCCTATAGACTACTTTCCCTCTTTACGTTCAAATTTTGAAAAGAGCATGATGGTTTATTTCAGCCAAGTTATAAGGGCAAGTTTTTATTGGACCATGTGTGTCAACAGTTGAATCTAACTGAAACTGATTATTTTGGACTGAGATATGTTGATGCTGGTGGCCAAAGAGTAAGCACATAATTTAAAATAAGTATCTATTTTATTTTCTGTTATTTTCTATATTAACTGAATGCTTTGCTTTTTTCAGCATTGGCTGCATTTGGCTAAGTTAATATTAAAGCAAGTCAAAGGTAATTTTAATTAATGTTCTGCCTTTTAACTAGAGGTTTTTAAAAGTGCAACAATAATGTAATGTAATAGGTAATTTTAAGTTTGATTAAAAACAATGTATGAGTTTATAAAGGTAACCACTCTCTTTTTAACATTTATTACTGATAGATAGCCATAACATCACACCTGTAATCCCCAAAGGGATATGCAGATGATTGTAGTACACACCCATGTTTCACCAGTTACATTTACATTCCACTATGGAATAGTTTGTGAGTCTATTGATGGAATGTATTCATAATAAAACTAATATCTTGCATAACAAAAACTACAGAAATAGTTTGATGAATTCTGTGTAGATTTAAATGTTTATTTATGTCATAATGATCACAAAGAATTATCTTAGCTCACTCCACTCAGGAAATATTTGCCACTGATAAAGTGAGTACATCTAATATAGACATTTACAGTACCCTCATTGTATAAGCAAATTTAAACTTACAAAGGTGACTCAATGTGTATTAATTAAAGCATCATGTAAGTTCAAGATATAACTAGGGAGATTTTACAAGATTGTAAAACATGAATGTATCATCATATTACTGTTTTCTACTTGTTTCTAAGTATGAAGGTAATTTTTAGTCTTTGTTCATCTGTTTTCATTTTTTTTGTTCTTTAACCTGAATTACTAAGGCTGGATATACTTTTCAGCATCACACAAATATTAATATAATATGTAATTAAAAAAAAATTAAGCCTTGTTTTATGAGACTTTTTGTATGTGTGCTAAAAGGGATTATTGCTCGTAATCCCTATGTTGGACATGATGGGTAATGCTCATAAATTACACATCATCACAATTTATGTTATAAAAAATATGGTGAATTGCACTGAACTTCAAGTTTTTTATGCATAGTGCAATAATAAGTTTAAGTCCTTTTGAGTCCAAAGACACAAAATATTTGTACTAAGTTTTGTGAACTCAGTAGGTATTACACATTTAAGGGCTATAAAATGTTTGAATACCTACCATTGTAATTCAATTTGAAATTGTATAAAAATGTATAAATTTCAGAATGTTTTCTATTTTTCCAGATGCATCACCCATATTATTTAGTTTTCGTGTCAAATTCTACCCGCCAAACCCGCTGCTACTCAAAGAAGATGTAACACGGTTTCAAATATATCTCCAGTTGAAAAGGGATTTGTTACATGGCAGGCTGTATTGTACTGCGAATGAAGCGGCCATGTTGGGAGCCCTTATTATACAGAGTAAGTGGTTTTTCAGTTTATGTATTTATAATGTTTGAATATTTGCCACTCCCATTTAATGAGATAATAATAGGATATATTTTGACAAAACATGTTTGTCATAAGTTAACATTCTGTATTAAGTTACATACATGTAACTTAATACAGAAATTCAAAGGGTGATGAAAATAACATATATTTGAAAGTCTTAATATATTATTTGAAAGTTTCATGAAAATGAAATAAAACATGAGCAAAAGGATAATTATAACTATTAAAATATTTTGTGCTTCAGACTAGATTACAGGAACAAAATTATACAATATTTGTAAATATTTTTAAAAGGGTAAGACTCAATTAATGTGTGATTGCACAATGTTTATGAAGTCACAATGAAACTACTATGTATGAGTCATATACTATTCATAGATCCAAATAAGATTTTGAAATATATTATTACAATGATAACATTATTTTCCTCATTTATTAAGTTCATCTGTACATGTGCATGAACAATTTGAGAATGAATTTTGATAATAAACAGTATTGTAGGTACATTGATTGACATGTAAATGTTGCATAACTCATTTCACAAGTGTTATTTAATAATGATATGTAGGGATATTGCACAATTATTATAAAGTAAGTATAAAGAATTGTTAAAAAAGAATGAGA
>DWFO01002766.1:0-13211 GCA_018246595.1 Mimoniades nurscia nurscia | reverse complement strand
AGCAGGGGAATGTAGAATACTCCCAAGTTTCATCAGATACGTTTACGTCCCACTATGGAATAGGTGATGAGCTTATTGCTGTACACCAGGCACATATCCAGATACCGAGTCACTACTACAAAATTTAAATTAAAAAAATTTAGTAGTGGGAAATGAACCCACGACCAACAACGAGGTAGTCTCGACTATTTAAAATATCGACATATGTTTCCTCGTACTATTTTCCATGTTTACTGTCGCCGTTATCGCACGAACTATCAACAATTGATGCGTATGATGTCATGGGCGAAACTTGTTAGCAAATAAACTGGATGATAAATATTTAATGGCAAAGTATAGGTACGAGAATATTTAATACAGTACAGTGAAACTATCTATTACATAATTATGTCTAGTTATCAACCCAGAAGACTAATGGCCTAACTTCAAATATTTCGGGTCAGTCCCCCGCCGAAACTTTGGATGAAATGAATGAGTCACAAACGTATCTGACTCTCTCCACTAGACATTTTATGGGCCGTTTTTTACGAGTATATTGTTGTTCACAATATCAGTCTATCGCTGTCTGACTGTCGCTACTTCCAGTAAGTTTTTATGCGAATAGTTTGAGAGAGCTCAGGGATTTATTTGGTCCTAGTAATTATGTAACTATTTTTTTTACTCCGACTAAGTTTACTGCGATAACATTCTAACATTCTTTATATTAATTTTGCTGATAGTGTTCCTTAGAAAGAATTTGTTTTGAAAAAGAATGTTTGGTTGTATACGTTCATAAGTTGTTGCGGCAACACTCGCTACTGCACTGAGTTTTTAAACATTTATGGTTTGAGGAAAGCTTTGTCAAGAAAACAAGCTAATGTCCAAAGTCCAAAGATGAGGAATTTTTTAATTGGTCACTAGTAACACAAGTTCCAAATGATTGGTGTCTGTTTTAGTTACTGATTGGCAATCTACGATCTGTTATCATGTCAGATTTTAAAAAAATATCGCTTTGAAATTCATAAATCAGAAATAAATTACAAGATGCCCTATACTCAATGCGCAAGAAAAGTTCTGTTTTCGTTTGAAATATAATACAATCAATCATAAGTAAATTACGAAATGCTCTAGATCTAGTTCGAATAAACTGATAACATATATGTATATATAGACGTCGTTTTCATTATTTCTCTCGTGAAGCCTCTCTGAAACACAATCCAATCACTTTTGCCAAATCTATTTCATCTTATTCCACATCTAATTTATGTGAGATACATCGAATAACTTTGGTGTATTCTTAAAAAAATATCTGAAATCGAAAATTACTTTTTTAAGAATACCGCTTTCGTATTTGATGTGTAAGACGAAACGAAAATGATGTTTTGTAGCATATCTGGGGTATCGAACGTATTAGAACTTTGGCCGGGTGGTGGTGATACTGTGTGGAATGGATGGATGGAGAATCCTAGGATCCAGCACTGGCCTTGATGTTTATGGATTTAGGATGGATGATGAGGGGCCGTTGTCTATTTCGACTTTTATGAAAGATTACTTATATTGTTAAGCAATCAGTTTATTGCGACACAATAGTCCCAAAAAATAATGAAATAGTCTAGAACTATATTGCATTAAATCCTTGAGCTGCTACTCCCTCGAGCGACTGATGTGGTGGGCGATTTTTATTTTGTAATTTTCATTATGCTATTGAGCCTAATGGCCTTCACAGATTCACCCGGGTTCTCCGAAGTTTGAAGGTGTTATTTCCAACGCAACACTACGCAATTCCAACGCAATACTCGACGTATTTGACGTCCTCACGGAGTCAAATATAATATCTAGGGATTACACACACATGTACTTATATTTGATCATAAACGGTGAAAAAATAAATAATTACATAAACAATAGATGACACAAGGTATATTGGTTTACACGAATTGGATCACATTTCACAATATCTTCGCTATCTAAAATAGTTCCCTATTCGAGAAAGGCGTAACTCCAGAATTTTCTCATTACTTTACTCTATTTTTAATACTACTACTACTACTTTATTTTTAATACTATTTATTGGTCTTATGCAAGCGCAATTTAATACTATTTATTGGTCTTATGCAAGCGCAACTGCCGATAGTACGGTCCTGGGTTCAATTCCCGGGTCTGGCACTACGAAATTTTTCTAAATTAGATTTGCTAGTAGTGGCTCGGAGGCTGGATATATCACTCGCACCACCGCTCTCGCTCTCCACCTATTCTATAGCGAGAGGTAAACGTAACTGATAAAACGTGGGGATGTTTTATGTACAGTCCTTTGCCTACCTATTCGGCGATTACTGGCGTGATGTCATGTTTTTTTAATTTATAGAACTACATAACACAACATCACGTCTGTATTCCCCAGAAGGGTAGGCAAAGGAGTGTAGTACCAGTCCTACGTTACACCAGTTATGTTCTACGTCCCACCGTGGTGAACTTGTTGCCATACATTGTACATAAATCTATACTTTGGAGTACAGTAACGTGGGTTATTACGAGAAATTTCAAATTAGAAAATCCCAATAACACTGCTAGTTCTAGGGTTCAACAATCGCAATGTGCAATGACTAACTAACGAGCAACAAACTAGATTAACGAGCAAGGAGATGTAGAAAATCATTGGAAACCATAAGAAATTCCTAGAAATTTCTGTAGCAAAATTACCGACAGTATTCGCTAAATACTTAAAAAACTTGCCCTCAAAGCAACTCGAGCGGCTCCATAATTTACCATTTTAAATTCCCAGCACGGGAATAATCGCAGTTTGTTGCGGGCTTGACCTTTTAGAAGTGTGGGTTATAATGGAAGTAAGTACATACAGGGAATCGTTGACACGAATACGCTGAGTATGTGATTGTTGTGAAGACAACGGAAATAAATGTCAAGTTATGCAGCTGTACTAACGACGCAGCGTCACATGTGACCTGTAGTGCATTGATGCACTGTTTTGTTAAGCTAATGGAAGCAATCGTCAGCCTGATCTGAAGTAATACAAGTCGTACGGGTTAGCCTGCGATTTGAAGTAAAACTAAAGATTTCCTAGGGACCGCTCTCAAAGTCGCTCTTGAAGTCACATTGTCTCGTGTCTTAGGATATATGCCTACGCAAGACATTATGCACTGCTGTTAAGCAGCAGCAAAATGTTAAGGACTTTCGCAGATAATCCAGGGCAATGGTTTCTTGGAATATACATACATCTTGCATATTGAACAAACCCTTGTTCAAATAAAAGGCAACTTTGCACAAAATTGCACAATTTTTTTTACAAAATTGCTGATTTTAATTGCTCAGTCACCACAGCTATGTATTATTATATTGCTACTGGTAAGGTTTTGATTTTGGAAAAACGTGAAACTTAATAAATCAAACGTTCAAATTTTTCTAAAACATTTCTTATCTGTATAACGGGTAAACGGTTAGCTATCGGGCATACGTAAAGAAGTCGTGCCACTGAGTGGTTTTAGTATTTTGTATTCTTGGTGCTGAAATAAACGCGGTTTGTTGCGTACTTGACCTTTTCGACCTCTGGCTCGTAATGGAAGAGTCTCCGCGCGAGCCTGTTGACACGAGCGTGTGTAAATAATTACGTTCTCTTGAATGTGTGACTGTTGTCGTGATAACTGGAACAAATGTCGAGTTCTCCAGGTGTAAGTGTACCCACCACGTTGCGTCGTCGTTGAGATTTAATTACGTTTAAACAAGTTACTTGCCATTGTTGTTCAAATGTGCTCATACAATAAAAAGGTGTATATGCGTCTGTTTTTATACTGCATTATTAAAAGTGCCTTTTTATTATGGTAGGCGTTTGGCCGTAATCCCGTGTGATGAAAAACGCAGATGCGTCCTATCAATCAATCTTTATTTGCATTAATAAGATATACTTTATACCTTATAATAAGGTATTCTATTATACTTTTCCTCTTATTCTACCATTGCGGCATGCAAATTTAAATTAAGTATTATTATAGCCCTTGGTCATACTTTTGTTGAAGTACATTTGTATGTGAAGCTACGATATTGTTATTAATAATAACGATTGGAATAGTGGCAGAACTTGAATGATATTTGGTAATAAAATGGCCAAGTGTTGCCAATGCGTCTTGTTGCAAAAGCGAAGTTGGTAACTGTTAAACACATTTCAAGGTTAACCCACTACATGAGCATAAGCGATTAAAATTGTGGTACACTTTGACGTTATCACTCGGTAGATAGGTACCTATAGATTTTAACAGTATGTTGGCTCTTCAAGTATTTTAGATGCTGTAAAATAATATTTTTATTATATAACACATACACACACACACGAACACACCCATCCACACGCTCGCAAGCACGCATGCACGCACACACAACACACACACACACACACACGCATTCACACGCAGGCACGCTCGCACGCATGCACACACGGACACACACACACGCACACATACACAAGTTTAGAAACGTACTTACTGCCTTAATATTCTACAGTAATTATGTAAAATTAAAGATAGTGTATTTTATATTCGTAGATATTAACTGTGTATGAAAATGGACACTTTCAAATGTACAGTAAAGAAGTATCATTAACAATTTGTACGGTAAAGTGATTTTCACGCTCAATCTACATGCATCCACAATTTCATTATTCGTCCAGTAACATAATAACATTTCACGCGGTAGCAGTCTCACTGAATGTTCACTATATCGAAATACATAAAAAATTGTTTAAAACATTTATGGAAAAGAATTTGTTTTTATTTTTTGTTCAATGTGTGTCCTTGATAAACAGGTTGTTTTTAAATTGCATTTCTAAATGATCATTTCTTCTCTCCTGACATGAAGATATTTAAAATTTGTATTACCTATTTATTTTTGGCCAAGTGGTTGCAAGCGCAACTGCCGATTGAAATGTTTTGGGTTCAAATCTCGGATTTTTCTAACTTAGAATTTCTAGTAGTCTGGCTTTGTTCTTGGTGTATGTCAACACTCGTCTGCCTACCTTTGCGTGGATAACAGACGGTTATGGGCTAAAAAGATAATAATGATACTGATGTACTTATCCACAGATAATCCCAGTGTCGTAAATAGTACGGTAATTGACAAAAAGTTTTGTCAGAATTTTTGTCAGAACGAATTCCGACTAAACGATTTCGACTAAACGATTCTCAAACTTTAGGACAAGACAGCGACGAGAAGTACCGAAAAATTTAGTTTAGTAGTGGTTAGATTGGGGATGAATTAATTAAAATGTTTTAAAAATTTTAATATGACATTTATAATTAGTTATTATAACATTTGTAAATATTTATAAAAATATGATTATTTTATAAATAGCCATATAAATCTAACCCAAATATCGTTAGCTTATTGATTGGTAAACTTGTCTCTTTCTGCCACTCGCTGACTATGCGGGCTGAACCCTCTTTATTCTTTTTGCTCTTCTTTAAAAGAGTTCCATTGGCGGGAAACGTGCCCCATGGGAAAAAGATTACGCTTGTTACCTACAAATACGTGATTCTTTTTATTTGCCAAGCTCGCTCTAAATGTGTGATTTGGTAATTTACTTCAATGTTAGTTTTGCGATTCGTTAAGTTTGGAAATTTTCCGATAATTGTCACATTCGGAGCAATGTAAACAACTGATGATTTATTTGACTGCTTGAAATATTACAACATATCGAATTAAGATAAAAGTGTTTTTGAAATTGGTGGGAAAATTGTCGCTAACTTTGAGAGCGAATTTGAATTGATTTATTTCATTATATGTCTGCCTATCAAACAATTTACCTCAAAACAGTAGTACCTGCCCTCGTTTCTTTTGGTGCGCTTCGACAGGCTAATTCAACATAGGGCCGCCATAAGGCCAGAAAGACCTTCGATTATTGTAGGGTCCATATATACAATTTGTCCTTAGATAAATATACAACATATAATTTTTTTTATCCTTGGTTATTTCTGTCTAATTAAATGTAGAAATTGACTTCAAGCGTAGTATGTAACAAATATTTAGAAATTTCCACAGTTCTTAAAGGTATACAGCATAAAGGTTTATGTCATAAAAAAGCACTTAAATAAGGAAATACATTTGCAAATGTACGCTAATTCTTACTTATCATAATGAAATTTTAGTTCATCATGGAGCAGACACTAAATATAGACTTAGGTATTGCACGAGAACCTCAAATTTTAATTTGTGCTAACGAATATGAAAAACTCTGTTATATTTTTGAATTTTGTGTGCGAAAGTAATCTCATCATCTCAGAGATTTCATCATTTTTCTCACTGAGATAAATCTTCCATGTACACAAATGCATATACCTACATCGTGTTAAGCGTATTACTTCGTGTGTTTTTGCAAATTTGTCCGACCAACAGCGGGGAATGAGTAACGAGAGCCTCGTTTGATTCAAACTGAAATTTAACCAATGTGTTAGATAAATTAATGACATAATTGAATAAATATTCTTTGCTCATCATCATCATCAGCCTATTAAACGCTACTGCTGGACGTAAGCCTCCCCTGTGGTGTTATGCCGGTAAGCCCACCCTGGACATGCGGATTGCGAATCGTAGAGCACAGCTTCTCGCACCGCCTACGCTGTTGTCCATAGGCGGCGAGGGCATCTAGCTGTGTCTGGACACCATTAGCCACCGCGCCATCTGCCAGACCCGGTTTCATTCGCCTCTTACGACCCACTGTATCGCAGCACGGGTTCGTTGAACGTAAAAATACGTTACGTTACGTTACGTTACGTCCACTACGACATGGGTTCCTTGCTCCTTTATGAAAAGCGAGTTTTTGGCTGTCGAAGTACACTAAAGAACACTGACACGCTACACCTTTGGTACTGCAATGCATCAAGTTTTTAAAGTCTCAATGCGAATAAACATGTTTTTTTAAAGGGTCATATGTATGTGTGATGTTACGGTTTTAACTAGCTAGTACTAGTTGTCAATCCAGTTTTTGGATTCAATTATACTTTCCTCTATGAGCTTGCATGGGAATTTATATACGGTGTACTGTTTTTCATGTACTGCCGGATCTGTATATGACCATAACTAGCAAGGTCTAGCGAGTTATTCAACAAGCAGGTTCTATTCATCCTTTTTATGTACCCTTCTTTAAACATACCAGTACTGGTAAAAAAAGTAATCGGGAAAAAAGTTGCCGGAGTATGTCGCTTCACGAGCTGTTATTGTTTGTAAAAGATACGCTAGGCTTTAACATTAATGAAATATAACTGATGTATGTGGAAGACCTATAGAATTGGAAATGTCGCTTACAGTTACCACTCGGACAGTTTGATAAAAGATAAACTATGCAAATTCATCAGACGGGACCAAAATGCTTAATGCACTTTGAAATATATTATTACGTTTGTTTTGTTTCATAATTTGATTAAAAATAAAATTTTATACTTATAAATATTGTCATCAGATTATTTTCGATTTATCGAGAATTTTAGTATTGTAATATTTAGTTCTTGGTTTTCTGTTACAGTTGTTGTTCTGTTACAGTTACTGTTAGTTAATGGACTGTTAAAGATTGATGTCTGTATGGATGGCACATTTTCTTTAACGTTTGGAAAGCGAATATGGTCTAGTACCTATAAATTTTCCATTGTCGGGCTCGTGGTAGTAACAAAAGAGCTTCAATATAGAACTGAACTCAGTGCAGCTTCTATCCTGACGATAATCTTTTTGTCAGTGCAATTGAGTAATGCATGCATACTCGTATATTACGCATATTGCTTTTTACGATAAATAAATTTTATCACCAAGCGACATTGCCTCTATATGTGCACTCGTTTGCTGATTGTAATAGAGAAACATATTAAGGCGTGGGTTGTTCCGGCTTCGATTTAGCAGATTTGCCATCATTCGCTCCAGCAGCTACAGCTTTATTCGAGATAGGCTGCAGGTGGGCATACTCCAGGACCCCTTGACATGAGGTGACCTGCACTTGAAATTCTTTGTGCTGTTTGTGACTATCATTATCATCATCATCAGCCTGCCGCAGTCCACCGCTGAACTTGGGCCTGCCGAAATACTTGGGTTATTGCTCATACTCCCCACTTTAGGCATGCGGGTCACGAATTGTTGCTATTTATATTGAACAGAAAAGATCTCTACTAAAATAATGTATGAAAATGAAAAACGATTCATGAAAATTTACGCCTAAAGTTTAGCGCGCGCTTTTCAGATTTATTGAGCTCTAAATTGTACAGGTAATTTAATGTCAGTGGGAATATATCTTAAAAGGAAGACATCACTGAAATAGTTATGGGTTTGTGGTGTAGAGAGATTGTGTTTTATTATTTAACTTTTAAATGTGTCTTTGTACACTTGATTATGTAGGTACGTACTGCCTTAACTCACGATGTTTCTTGAAGGATGGCCCGACTAGTTTCGGATTTATATTAAGTCCATCGATATGAGCTCTTGTCGATTTTAGCCAGGTCAAGGCGGATTTGAATTCTATTATAATAACAAGATATGAAATTCCTTCCTTCCTTCAATATCAGAAAGTGTACTTACTTTATATTAATGACTTAATATTTGAGTTTTTATTTACTTATTCGAAGGTATTAAGTTGCAAATTTTTGCAATTTTTAAAACTGGTATGGTTTGATTATATCGTATCGAGTCAAATTTTAGCTTTCACCCGCTTTACAAGTTACAGAAATTGAGTGTATTATAAAGAAGAAACCGGAAACAACTCCCGGATATCTACGTGTATCTTTATCCGTGTCACTTGTATAATACTTAATGGGCAAAAGAATAAGACAGCTATCCGAGTATAGAATCCTAGATGTTCAGAATTGTCTATTGCTTAAAAAATAGAAAAAACACCATAAAGGTTACTGAGAGCAGTTAAGGATTCTCTTTCGTTATCAAGCGTCACATTTAAAGCCACCTAAAAACCTATGTTATCTTGAGCTATACAAACGTGTTACACGAGATCACGTATTTTTATTAATTTCTTTTGTTATTTATTTTAATTCAATGTATAAAAAAAAGGTACTTCAATGTATATTATTGCTTTATATATTTGTACATTGGTACATTGGTACAATTGTCATCGTTATCATCATCAGCCTATTGCATCCCACTGCTGGACAAAGATCTCCCCTAACAGGTTATGCCCATAATCACCACGCTGGATATGAATCGTAAAGCACAGCTTCTCGCGTCGCACACGCTGCTGCCCACAGGCGGCTAGCGCATGTAGCTGTGCTTAGGCAGACCGCGACCTGCTAGCGATGGGCTTAGTGGCCTCTTACAACACCCTGTATCTCGGCGCGGGATCGTGCAACGTGTTCTTACTTCGCTCCGACACGGACATTTGACAGGACGTACATACCTACATGTTACTATGCGATTAACGAATAAAACATAGTGTCTTAAAATATTTAACAATAATATTATTGCCCCTGACGAGCTAGGTAGACAGCACCTAATGCTAAATATCTTGATCAGAACTGACGAACTTCTTCTACAGTCATCGCTCCCGTCATAAAATAAGTAAAATAAAGTACCTGTAGTATCGTGTATATATGAAGATCGGTAATAAGTTCTCTTTCTCCCCTCTTCTCTATTTCATGGTGGGATCCATAACATACTTGTCGAAGCGCGAAACAATCGTCTGCCTACACCTTAGAAGAAGTACAGGTGTAATGTAATGTTATGTATGAAGAAGTCCATCTGAAATCTGCGGAACTACTGTTATTGACTAATAGAATTGCCCAAGCGAAGGCCCCAAAGGAATGCCAAACAGAACGATTTGTTCCCCTTGCACCTTTTGTGCCGCTCGCGACGAAATTAGACCAAATGGATTTTATGTCAATACCCCGAGGATGGGAGCCAATTTCCAGCAGTTATTTCAAAGGCCATGGGGGCTCAGCTCAAAGTAGAATAGATTTTTGAATGCCGACAGTCGCTGCCGCTTTCACTTTGCTTTCATGATCTCTTGTCATGTCCATTGCTGCACACTAAAAAATTATATCAAGTACGTGGGGTCAGTGCCTTGACAATCGGCCGACTTGTAAACTATATCGATGTATAGATACTTCAACACTAGGACTCGTTAGGCTCGTATTATGTATATAGTCTATATGTAGACTAAATGCGTTCCTTGCGAATTTGAATATAATTCAAGCAGGTACATACCTATTCCAGGTATGGACATGAGCGACTCTTACTGCGAGCTGTTGTCAGATCAACACAAGTCCACAAACACCAAGACCTAAATCACGGCAGACGAGCATCTGTTGCAATTGTGCAAGCTGATAATTTTTCCAAGGATCATTCTCGTATCCTTTATTTATCATATACTTGGCGTTATTTTATATAATTTTATAGAATATAACATTGATATGGAGAACTAAATGCGACTTTAATATTAATTAAAGCCAGAATTCAATTCAGGATGCCTGTAGAGAATCACAAGAGCACAATTTTCAGTGTTCCAACAAGTGCATTCAAAAACAAATATGAATATATGTTGAAGCGTCACCAATAATGTACTCGTACATGCGGCAAACAAGAGACATTGTGCGCGGAACTGCGCGGGCACAAAGGGAGCGCGCCAGTGAGGTACAGTCGATATTAAACATTCATTGAATGCCGGATTTTATTCCGCCATTAAAAGTTAAACAAAATTAAATCCCCAAATAGGCGAGTGGCCGTGACCGTGCTTTATGGCTCATAAACTGTAGAGAGGTTTTGTAACGCCTCGTCTACATAACATACTTATTGATTTGTTCTTCGCCAGTGTACAAAGCCGTATGATACAAAGATAAAATTCTAGAAACTTCGAGCAATAGGTCAACAAATGTGGAAGTGGCGGTTTCCATACATATATTTGAATTTACTTCCTAGAAATTTTCGTAAAATTCTACAGAAGGGTCAAACAATATTAGTTATACAATTTTAAACACAACCATTTAGACATGGCTTTGCAGTTTTGTTCTTGTATCATACAGATTAGTGACAGACACGTTTCGTTCACCATTGATTTTTCCATTCTAAACACAATCCAAATGTCTGCTGAACAATTAAAAAAGGTAAAAATGTTCTGTAACAGGCATCTCGCTAGGAAACTGTGTCGCTTACACGCAAATTTACACTCCGCTGCAAACAATACTGAGTGCAATCAAATCGCTCGACTCGCCTGCACTTCCGATGGCGCGTGGGAATTGTTCTGACGAGGTCGCGCTCCTACTTACCAACATTTATTCCAGTGCAACGTATATAACAAAAACATCCTATGTTGTGTATTAATAATACAACATCAACTCTGTATTATCCTGAAGGGGTAGACACAGGAGTGCATTATACCCACTTTTGACCAGTATCTATTATTATTTCTTAGACAGTATGTGTTTTCTGCTTAATGAGTTGCTGATTATGAAAGATACTTGTATAATAAGATACTCGTAAATACCACTGCCTGCCACGTTGATATAGTGGTTGTATGCGCGAATGTTGAGTGACATGTCCTGAGTTTGACCCCGGGTCGGGTCTGTTGGATTTTTCGAACATAAATTTTTACTTAAAATTTCTCGTAGCAAATCGGAGTCTGGATTCTTGCCCGGTGTATTGCAATAGGGTCACCATTCCAGTGTAAAACGTAAGCTTACCTGGTGTAGATTAAACACTGCTCTGACAACCTCTAGGGGATTGAAGGCGCAATGTTAAATTTTGTATAGACTTTCATATCATATGCGCTTTACAACCTGAAAAGACAAACAGTACAAACCTGAAAAGGAGCCTTGTATCTTTGTATTCCAATTGAAAGGTTAGAAGCAGTTACACTAAGCGAATAGTAATTTAGTGTTGTATTATTTGACAATGCATTTTTCATTTATGGCGACCAAAAAATTGTTTTGTTACATGTACCCACGTACTGTACATAAACCATGCCCTTACATTGTTTCTTAATAATATAAGTTCAATGACATTGTGAGTTGTCATTTATGATTTGACATCTGCATGGTCGGGACTATGTCCTTGACCCTTCATGTACTGACAGGAGACCCGCGTTGAACAGTGGAATCATAAAAGCGTTGATTGAAATTATGTGTTACCACGTAGTAAAAGATAAAAATTTCGATAAAATACGAGTATGTATTTCATGTGTATGACGTTACGTTTTTAAGTTCAGCGAATTGCTCACACGAGTTTTCGGCGCTTTTTCCCCTTTCGTTACATATTTATCTCTAATATAGCGAGTCTAATATGGCACGCCTTTTCGCTGTTACCCTCCAAACAATTTTCGCAAATGGTGAAACATGAGCTCCGTCCATGCGTATTCAATCAAGTAATCTGTTCAAAGGTCTATATAACGCCGCAGTCTTCCATTACCAGATAATTCCCAAAATGTGAGAACAGAACGCCTCATAAAACGGTCCACGTTTCGACAATTTGCAAATGGCGGCTGGCTAAAGCTACGTCGAACTGTCAGCGGTGAACTAGGACGATTTGGCTGTGAGCCATCTTCGGTACATTCGAATTCTAGTTAAGACTTACGTGCACACCAGAGGGATTGTTTGAACGTGGATTGTTCAAGAAGTCTATTTAGTGAAATTTTAATTAAGTTTTCAACTATTTATATTACTTAGCTGAGTGTTCGGTCCCGCTCACCAACATAAAAATGCTATAAAAGGATTCAGTGTAATTAGTAATAGCATCGTAGCCTTTTATAGAGCTATTTACTAAGCGTTTTTATTAAATGTAATATTTGAAGCTATTTTTAAAGCACTGATAGCCTAGTGGTTTGTCAATTGAACTCTCACTCCGAGATCCGAGTTTAAATCCTAATGCGCACCTCTTTATACAAAAAATGTGAGTTTAAAAGTTAAATATCACTTGCTATATTGTTGAAGGAAAAAATCGTGAGGAAACCCACACAACATAGAGTTCATAAAAAAACAAATTGTTCTCTAAGGCCTGTGAAGTCTGCCACCCCGTATTTAGCCAACGTAATAAGACTATGACCTTAACTCTCTCATTCTGAGACGAGATCCGTGTTCCAACAATTAAACTTTCTATAAGTTGGAACGAATGATTAAATTTGAATCTACTATGTACGTTCTTCTGCAAACGCCATCGGGGAAATATAGGCAGGATGTTCTTATTGTAAAGTAATTGTGAACTTTGAATAACATCAATCGCTTTAATTGTAACAGTTCTTTACCAATTTATTACTG
>DWFO01002765.1:0-13212 GCA_018246595.1 Mimoniades nurscia nurscia | reverse complement strand
CAGTTACTTTTAAGTCCCACTATGGAATAGGTGGTGAGCCTATTGCCATGCATCGGGCACATCTCCAGACTCCGACCATCTACTAGAAAATCTCAATTAGAAAATTTTGTAGTGTTCGACCCGGGATAAATAAATAACTATTTTCTTAGGAGGATAAGGGAGAGAGGTCAGGGGAAAGAGGAAGGGGGACAATTGCATCTATTGTATGAGATCCCTTCGGCCTTACTATATATTATTGAATTTTGTGCTTTGATATCGTTTCTACCTTAGGCTAGAAAAATATTCAACAGTTTTTCTAACACGCACACAACAAAGTACTATTTAGAATAACTTTCACACTGGCTGAATGAAGGAACTTAATGAAACCGTAAAAAAAAACGCTAAAGTCAGATAAATAGACAGCTTGATGAGTGTTTTTGAATACCAAGAGATTAATTCTTAAACAACGTCATTGTGCTCCAATTGTTTTTAATTTTAATGAAGCAAAGAGGCATAATAGACCGGATTTTTACGATTTCTATACGACCATTGATTGATGTGTTTGTGTTATTACAACAAATACTACCTAATATATACGTAAATTGGATACAATCTTTTTTTTGTTCTCTACTGAATACCACTTTCTGCCCACCACAGCAAATGTCTTAGGACATCTGCATGAGCAAAAAAGTGTTTAATTAATGGCAAATATAAGTCCACATCCTCGAATTATATTAATCGTTTGATAGGCACCAATAATATTCATCCAAGACTTAAGTATTAACTGATAACGGATCTCGAGGAATAGTTTGATAAATTACCTACATTAACGTAGTTAGTAGAAGTGCACTTCATTTTATTTATTTATTTATTTTGTAAACGTACAACTAGTCAACATATAGAAAACTTTGTACAAGGTTCTGCTTATTCCAATAAGAAATCTCTTCCAGCACACCCAGGAATGTATAGCTCTTAGCCAGCATAAGTCCTATTGAAGATCTAAGTGAATTTATCCCCTGTAAATCGGCTATAGCTTTAAAACAGTAACAGAAAACAAATGTTATAAGTACATGTTATACCGCTGAATAGAAGTATTCTGTGAAAGTATAAATAATAAACTAATCACGAAGTTATTCGCATTTCTAGGCCTCTAGTCAACATAAAGAACACGTCTGCATCTGATCTTCCCTTGTTTTTTCATTATTTCATCCCTTTTTTTTCTAATAAAACTCATACCAATACAAATACTTTTCAACGAAAAGTTCCCTGCTGTTCATAATGTACATAAGACGTTGGCTTTATTTAAAACATCCCCAACTTGAAATAACCAAACTTTTGGGTCAAAGTAAAGAAATTTTATTTATTTAATCTGTTTTATTTGCTCTGGGAAAAATAACGTTTTGTGAAGTGTACAGTCGTATTATTTTCAGCTCGCTGTACTTATATTTTTTTTCGTCTGGCAATGTTTGCTAACGTAAAGGAACAATCATTATAACACACATTTAAATATTAGGTACATTAAAATTAATTTTACATGTAGAGAAAACCGTTCAAAGTAAAACATCTTAACATCCTTAATTAAAAAATGAAATAAACTAACACCTTACGATTGCTGCGTGGTCGCTAATTAGTGACGTCTTGAAAGCCTTGCGTCTGCGTTAAGAAAAAAAAACCACCATTTCTCGTTAAAATTTCCCACGCGTAGATTGCAACGCCCGTTTACGCGGAAATCGATCTTATTATCTTTGACATAAAGAGTATAAATTGGAAATGTATTCTAGAGATGTTAATATTAAACGGATACGTTTTTAATACTGTTTAGTCAGATATTAGACTAGGCGTAGCTAGTAACATTGAACTGGAAATGGCGGTTGATCAGTCAACCGGTCTGACAAGTAGCCACGCGATGGTTGCGCCGCCGTTCTGCGTCGCTCTTGACATTGTCAGCTGCCAGGTGATTTTTTTATAGTTTTAATACCTTTAAACATAATATGGTAGACGTATGATCTGCTTGATGTATATTGCTTACGAAATACATTAAATAATATAAAACGATATCTAGAAACTAAGAAACCTTCGAAAAAATTCATGAATGTAGAAGAATCAGACATGCTTCTGCTACGTACATTATCATATTGTGCTCCCTGCCTACCCCATACCTTCTTAAACTGTATACAATTATTTTTAATGTTCTTGAAGTAGTATATATGTAGAACGTGTCAATTTATCTGCCTGTCTAACATTTCAAACCGAAGTCCAACAGTGCCAACGACCTTTATATAAGTACACAGCAAGAGATTCCAATATTTCAATAAATTGACACGGCTAATTAATAGCTATGGGAATGTTAATTAAGAAATAATAAAAATGCGATTTAAAATATTTCGCTTGAACTATGTAGTAACGCATTAATTTTGGAGAACAGCTTTATTTTATAAACATAGGATAGAAATTAATTAAAGTAAAAAAAAAAACTTAAGCAGCAGTCGAAAAATACCAGTCTTAAAAAAAACTCACGTAAATTATTTCCATAACATGTTTAATGCCGATACTTTTATATCAACATTATAATAGTAATTAATTATTTTGACAATATATGTATTATGTTTAATAAAGATGTTACACTTTAACTATTAGGTATACATATTTAGCTGTTATCAGCACGCAAGATTTTTGAAAACTTGACGCAAGTTCTGTTGTGAATAACATCATCATGTACATCATTTGTACACGGGGTAATATCTGAGAATATTACAAGTGAATTAATTAATCGATTCCCGAGTTCCCTAATGTAGATTTTCTAGTAGTTTCTCTTAGTCTGTTGTGGGACGTAAACGTAACTGGTGTAACTTGGGAGTGTTCTACATTGCTCTGCCTACCTCTTCGGGGATTACACTAGAACACACGTAGAATCTGTCCGTCTGTCTCGCTTCCGCCTTGCCTTTAATTACGAGTATTGGATAATTGTTGAGGACGTCGGCCTTGGAGGCAATTATTGGGTTACGAAAAATTGGATGAATTCTATGTAGCTGTAGTCTTTGTTGAATTTACACTTGGTTAATAGATGTCAACAAGCTGGGTTACCTCTTCTTGCCTACATTTTGTTATTAATGTAGCATAACATCACGCCCCTTTCCCCAAAGTGGTAGGCAGAGGAGTGTAGTCTCGCAATTCACTCCCACCCACGTCCCACCACGGAATAGGTGGTGAGCTTATTGCCATACATCGCGCACAAATCCAGCCTCTGAGTCACTACTATAAATTCCCGCGAGGAATTCCTGAACCAGGCTTTCAACCTAGGACTACTTGATGGACAGCCGCACTTGCAAGAACTCAACCAACAAGTCAAATTAAATAAAACACCGTTAACTGACATAGAACCACAATAAAATCTAATATGTAGATGAATACTTGAAAATTCTAACTTAAGATATGCAATATATAATATATGATAAGCCATAAACGGCCAGGTCCCGGCCAACCTCCAACTTTACGATACTAACCGACTTATCCCTGCGATATATAGGTACCTACACTGCGTTTATAGCTGCAATATTCGACTAATTTATCGTCGCTCTGAATTTCACGGCTTTGCTTTGTTAATACAAACGTTTTACCGTCACATGGAAAGAACCACACCTACTCGTACGCGTACCACACTGCTCTGCCAGCCCCTTCGAGGAAACACGGGCGGGATGCTATCATGTTATACGTAAGAATAGTAAACGTGAAAAAGCACAGCAGATTATGTAAGAATAGAGAGTAGCTTCCGTTGTTCCGTACCCACGTCGTAAAGAACTTGGCATAAAGTAACGTAGACTCTTTCAAGGTGTAGGTACACTCCATAGCCTTCGTAATAACCTAGGAAACCCTTCGAGGTCCGCTGAAGTTAATATCATAGTATGAAAGACATTATCATAATTAATAATAATAATAATAACAATAATATCATTCTTTATTCACGGTTTACAGTGAAATAATAAAAAACAAAAGCAATAACATATAAACACTTAAACTAGTAAAATATAAATGGAAAGATAATAAAAAAAAAAAAATTAGCCTCTTGCATTCCATTACTGAGCATAGACAATACCGCGATCTATTAGCGTCGGGGTGTAACAGCTTCTCACGACACCCCGTAACCCAAAACGGGGTCGCGGAATGTATTCTTACTCCACATCAACCCGGACAACGGATGAATGACATGGGCACGTTTAATAGATGAGGAATTTTATTGAATGTGTTATTATATTATAACCGATATTAAAAATGTCATAAGTGCCTCTCACATAAACCGTATATTGCGCCATTTCTACAATAACGATCGTTTTATTAGTACTTTGGGGGCATCCGCTGTACCGATAGCCAATATTAAATATTTTATTGTTTCCCTCCCGTACGCATTGTTTTTTATTTCATATAAGAAAGTACACGTAGACGATGGGAGAGTCAGAAGTAGGTATTTGAAACTGGTGCACGTGTATGAAACTTCCATAATTGCCACGCTGTGCATGTGGAGTGGGGATTGCAGAACACAGCGTACATTGCTGCCCATAGGCGACCAAGGCATTTAGCTGTGCTTAGCAGATCGCTACATACCACGATCAGCCAGACCCGAGTTTAGTCGCTCTGTATCCCGACATGTCGTCGGGGAATATATTTTTACTGTGCCCCGACACGGAGTGCGTATGAAATGTGCACATCTTATAAAATCGTTGCAAAATTTATTATTGGATGGCTGTTATTGAATGAAGAAAGTACCAAGCAATAGTTTCAGTTTTTTCAATTATAATCTGTGGATGATCACCATCGACATCAGTTATAACTCTCTTGGCCACGTATATCCGCTCAGAAAGAAAATGGTCAAGACCATAATCTATCACGCTGGTCAAGTGCGGCTTAACGGACTTGAGTAGGTATTCACGCACTCGCAGATAAAAAATCTACTGAGGATTGATAGATAATATTAATTTAATAAAACTCAAATTACCAGTTCCAGCACTCAGATATAATCTGTGGAAGATTATCGTTTCTTATTAATTGGACATTGAATTCAAATTCCCTCGTCGGAAAATTTCCCACAAGATCATAAGGAATCTTTTAATCCGCGTGAACCTTGAACAACGCGGTTATACGCAAAGTCCTTATAATTAAAATAATTCCATAAAAAGTTATAGACAAAATCAGACGTTGCATTTTGAAACTGGATGTAACGATTGTCGATATGCCGCATAAGTTTATAATCTATGGTCTACTTTTATAGTCTTATAGTTGCATGCTTACTTCGTTATATCCTCACACCAAGTCTCTTAGGGGATAGGGAGAGAACTATGGATGCTAAATACCTCTACCCTTAATATCGCATGTGATTGATAATCATGAAGTTACCTAAATAAAACTATTATCTCTTAGCTTTTGTCTGCTATAAATTCACACGAAGATAAGTCGAGTATCCGAACGACGAAACTGACATAATTCATGTATCCGGTCGAACGGAAATCAAACTCGATTTGCCTTTGCGCGGTAAATTGCACCCTCTTGTCAAGTTTCGATATCAACTTTAGTTGACAACTTGACAATCATTTATTAAATATTATTAGATACTGTTTTGTAATGATCTGAAAGTATGATATTTAAAATTCGGTCACGTCGGTCATTCGGTCGAAAGTCACAATAAAAATAAAAAAGGATTAATTCTGTAATTTTTTTTCTAAGCCTTGTCAGTAGAACTCGCGTTCGGTTTCTGTAGTAAATTCAGAAAAACTATGAAAAATCTGTAAGTGAAACATTGACAGCGTCGTTGGTCGCGTTGTTTGCGAGCACGACTGCCGATCCGGAGGTCCTGGGTTCAAATCCCAGACCGGGCGCTATTGGATTTTCTAGTGATTACATTTTCTAGTGGTAGCTCGGAGCTTGGAAATGTGCCCAGTGTATAACAATAAGTTCATCACCGATACAGACTCCGTACTACTACTGAACATTTCAATTCAGAAAAATCCAATAATACTTTGCACGATCCGGGGATCGAACCCGAAACCTCCTAACCGTCAGTGGCGCTTGCAGCCACATACAGACTAATCCATTGTAATATTATATATCCAAAACTTAGTTTGTTTATCAGTGACTCAGTCTCGATATGTGCCCGATATATGGTAATATGACAAACCACCTACTTCATAGTGAGTAATAAACGTAACTGGTGAAACGTGAGAGTGTACTACATTCCTCTGCCTTCCTCATCTGGAAATACAGACATGATATTAAATTTGGCATTTAAAGGCATGATATTAACTAACTATTTTTTAGCGTCCCCTCAGGACTGTAGCAAATAAACAACTTTTATTTAGATTTTGAAACCTCAATGAACTGCAGTATTCATTAAGCAGACAGAGGTGGACCATTTCGTATCTCATTTGTGTATATAATTTCGAGAAAAAAGCCTGTTGCTCTGAATGGGCTATAAAGCGATCAATGTGACCGCGGGTTCATTGAACGAAAATATGTTACAACAGAACTGTAGTAGGTATACAATCAATGAACTTCATATTTGACCTTTAGGAAACTTTAGAAATAGCCACAAACTAGTTTAGCTACATCTAACAGGTCAAAGACCCAGCATCACATCTACGATTATGGTTCCAGAACAGAGGAAAAATTATAAAAAAAAATGTTTCTTTGTAAATAAATCGGACTAATTTATCCTGGATAGAATAATTAAAGGCTTAAAAAAGGAATGAACGTCAAATCTGAAATTAACCCTATTTAAAAAATCATGAATAGATGGTGAAGTGGTGATAAAAAATAATAAAAACAGCTTTTGTAGTCATGCGTACATACATAAATATATTCGAAATAAAACTTTACGTATCGATACAAGCAACTCTTTTGCATTGCAAATTTAAAAACTGGCGTAAAAACCTGGAATCCACGGCTGTAAAAAAGTCGTTAAAAGGAATATAAAACGACAAAAGTCAATTCAGTTCCAATATAGACTAAAAACGTTAGCAGATATAGACAGACAATTACTTTGTAACATTTATTGATAATACATGTTAAAATCTTGTTAATTCCTATATACTATCAATAACTTGTACGTGATGCAATATCTCTTATGGTTATGCACAAATTACAAATGAATATACAATAATGCTGCAACAAAGCCCTAGCCGCGCGCTGGTTCAATCATTCAATATTAATTGGTGTAACATAATTGTATGTGTTTGATCGCAATGCCGCTGACCTTGCCGAGGTACTAAATACTGATGCTTGGTGTACGAGGAAGGCCCCTTTATGGTAACATGGACGCACCACAAATGGATCCAGCCAATATAGCTTTGATTTTTTTCCATTAATTTTTTTTGTGTGTATACGCAGGCAGAACTAAAACAGTTTTTTTTAAATAAACCAGTGCAAATCGCTTATGAAATTTTCTTACACGCCAGAATCCGTGTTTCGATGAGATGAAACTTTGACAAGAACCGTGTCGAGGCGGAGTACGAATACATTCCCTGACCCCGTGCCGGGATACAGTGTGTCGTAAGAGGCGTCTAAACCCAACGCTGGCAGAGGGCGGTATACCGCAACCTGTCTAGCCACACCCAGACGCCCTGGACACTAGCTGTGCTCAGCGATCCCCAACCCACACGTCCAGCGTCGGGATAATGGGCATAAACCCTCAGAGGAGACCTACGTCCAACAGTGGACTGCAACAGGCCGGTGATGATGATGATGATGATGACGACAAAGTATGACTTTATAAGTTTTATTTTGGAAAGGACAACCATGTATTTACCCATATAAAACAGTGGAAGGACAAATAAGTTGATGGTGTTGATCATGATAAGAAATTGGACTGGTTTCATACAGAACCATTAAGAGAAATATTATATTAAACACACTGCCTACACTTTAACGGCTGCCAATAAAATAGGCGCCTCCCAAAATATATCTGTGAGAAATATAGTAACTTTGACATGACAGCAGACGTCAATATATTGCAAGCTCCTTGACGTCTGCTGTCATCGCAAATAAAGTTTGTATGTATGTAACACGTGACCTTCGAAATTAAGTATAGACTTATATAAAGTATAATTAGCGTAACACCAGTCCTGTAATCCATGAAGAGGTAGGCACAGTAGGAGAATTTACAACTTAGTTATTATTTGGTTTTACAACTGAAGAAATTCTGCAGGTATAATAAATATGACAGGGAGCTGTAAATGTTCCACGAATAGTTTTGTTCAAATTTACATATTTCGATTTAATTCCCTCGTGAAATTTGACATAACACAGACGTATTCATTAAAACTGGCACGAAATGGACATTTTAAAAAAAAAAAATTACTATAAACGAGATACTACTTGGCAATCTGCGTAAAAAACTAACCTTTACACCCTTACATATTTGTTACAACTCAACTATTTGGTTCTTGTATATTTCTGGAAACGATCCATCGGCCTTAAATTGTAAAACGTGTAGTTGCTTGTGTGCGTGAGTTATACGTTTTCCACACATACACACTTATACTTATTTACAAAGAAATTACGGGAAAGACTCAAGAACTAAAACAAATCTCTTCGAACCGTCTTCAGCGTAACCTCGCTTTTAGAGAAACTAAAAATTAGCACAACTTTCTGTCTTTAATCTTTGTTTATACGACGAGGGAACGCTGGCGTGTCACGCTATAGTAGTTAGGTACACATAGTACAAGATGTAGCAAGTAGCGATATATATGTATATGTATAATTACAATGAAATCGTGCCATCTGCTATGCAAACGTGGTGTGCCCAAGAGCACCACCTTGGCCTAATGGTTCGTTCTGGAGACGAATATGGCTCTATAGCTAATTTTACTCAATGCAATTAAAAGTCACCTCACGATTCTCGCATCTTGTATTATTGCAAACAATTTTATGAGCGCCCGATTACGAAGTCGCGATGCGCACCCGGATAAATTTAATAATAATAATGTTTTCTTTATTTTGCAAAGTTTATTTAGTGCTCGTAAAAAAGTTCGAATAGAAGTATGTGTTACAGGTTTGGGACGAAGTAGAAATTTTTAAGCGCAACCCAATTTTTTATAATTCTTATAATTGAAAATTTCTGGAACAACAACATCGCGAAGTGTAAGCTGATCATATTATTTATTTACTACTTAACGGAATATGACTAATTGTATAAATTAATCATTTTCCTATTAGCTTTTATTAAAAATCAAATTGAAATGAATTTGAATTTCGGAAATATTAATACATACATTATTATCTGTGACAGCAATTAGGAGGTAACACAGTTTTTCCAATTTTTGTTCTTTACAACGCATGCGAATTGGCACCTGCGTGATGACGTCACAGGCAGCATCCTGCTTGTAGCACGCGAAAATCCTATATCAATAAACTCTGAAAGATTGCTAGGAGCAGTACTAATATGATTTAAATTGAGAAAAACAATATTTAATCATCGGAAGAGCTACATATTAAAAATATTTATTACCCTACTCTCTGTTTATAAGGCGTACCTACATAGTACGCTAAGATTAAGGATGAACGTTGCGTCAACAAGCTCCTACAAGCGAGCAGCACATTGGTAACTCCACTGAAGTTGCAAAATGAACACAATTAGATAGACCGCATGTCTATTTACCGTGCTTTTGAATTTAAAAAAGAATCAAGCTACCACGCACGAAGTGTAACATTCAATTATCACATTCAACGTCACGTAAGATGTTCTTAGTGATTCGAAATGAGTAAATTGTACCTCACTCGTATAAATTACGAGTATTTTGTGTATCATACGCCTCTCCCATACAAATGCTGTCTATTAACATTTCGATTTTCCATTCAGATGGGCATATACCGCGTAATATCCGGAATTAATTGTATATAAATATAAATTTGTAACGTAAATAAAAAAGTATCGTAATTATGGATGTAAAAGTAACTGGTGAAACGTGGGAGTGTAGGTACTACATTCCTTTGTCCACCTCTTCGAGGATTACAGGTGTGATTTTTTTTATAAATATTTTCAGCATCAATAATAAAAATTGCGAGTGCGAATTCATTTAAGCATAAACGAGGGTGTTTATTTTTGGTCTGTTGTAAATACTTGGCAAAGAAAATACAATTCGGAATTTCAAATACAAGTAGATGCGAGCAATTTAAAGATTTGAAAGTGTACATTCGTTGAGCCATAGACAATAGTTTTTTTCTTTATATCTGTCGTAAGTGTACTGGTTGGTAAAGATAGACAAGATTTTTTTTGTGTAAATTGTCACCGCTACCATGAAGAATTGGCAAATACTACTGTCCTAAATGTTCTGTATGTGCGTGTGTTAAAGTTCGAAATCGCCAGATTAATGCGCCATCGTAAGCTTTTATATCTTTAGTGACCTTTATATACGTTTACCACATGAACTGGCGATATCTTTCCATCGCGTACATGTTTGTATAAAATGCATGATTCGCCTTTTAATTTAAGATTTGGAGATTATGGAGTTATAAACGTCAACGATTCCGTAAGATTACTCGTGTTGATGTTGCCCAAGAAAAAGTCCATGTCTGTAAGCGGGCATAGATTTCGTTTTATTTCAGTGTCATCATAGATATCATCATTAGCTTATTGCGGTCCACTGCTGGACACAGGACACACTGGACACTTCCCTGAGTTTGTTTTCATATAATCCCCAGGTATAATAATAACACTAGTAACATTAAAAAGACTAATATCACAAACATAACTAAAAAAACAAACCTGGTATTTGCGTAAGCTTATGGTGTTTTAAGATATTTTTCTTGAACTACTTAAACATTTGGAAGACTACATAATAGAAATTAAAAACCAGTCAGCATACGTACGCAAGAAGAACGATTTACGACTTAATAGTTAAAAAAAAACATCAAATGTCAGAATGTCCCCACCGCGTATGTGCGTGCCAAGTTATATTACTTAGTTAGATTCGAGACTCTCCGTATCACAATCCGTCACAAATATCCTGCAAACATCAAAAGGTGAAAGTCGTAAGTTTCTCGAAAGAGATCAATATGAAAATCCCTTTGCTCCCCCATTGCGGTTAGATATCCCTTTTCCGACACCGCTGTGCCATTCTTTTGTGTCTTATATATCTGGCCGTTTACTCGGATTCCGTCTTGTGTTCCTTTTTCAAATGTAAAACCAGCCTCGTTCTATATTCACCGATAACCATAGAGTCAATTAATGGAGAATGTATTTTTAAATCCTATTGTTTTTACTGTATTATTAACTGTGTATGTAACATTTTCGATTTATCTTAACATACTTAAAACGTTACCAAAACCGTTTTACTAACCTATAAATAATAGACTATTCTAGATATATTTAAGTATAGCTCTATCACAACACTAAAAATTTAATTTATTGCCGACATTCCGTCACAATGTTCGTTTTTAAAAAACAGGGGTACATTAATTCACCCCAATAATTCAGCCAGCAATTTGTTTTCGCTTACCTGCGCGCGCTTTGTCTATGGTTCTGCAAAAATGACGGAAACGGAAATGGAAACTTTAAAAAACATTAATCACAGATACAAAACCCTAGCAAAGCATTTAAACGTAAAAGCTATGGAACGTTACAATAGCGTTCCGTAAATTTATGGATTTAATTAAAGAGAACAGGTTTTACTGAAAATAAGGTCTAAAGATTAAAATAAAGGAAAAGGAGTGTAGAGTGGTAAGAGTGGTAGGGATAGAGATATTTGACCCTCTGCCTACCCCGTAAGGGACATCTCGTGATGATGTAATCAAAATTAGACAATATTATTCTTACTTTTCGTAATGTAGGCTGACTGAAGTAGACTAATTTCTTATACGTGGTAAAAGCTATTAAATAAATATAAATTTAAAATTCGTTATAACAATAAACGAAAACATAGTGAGGAAATCTTCACACCTTAGAATTCTCGATAATAATCGCCTCAACATAGGTATATGAAGTGTGCCAAACCGCACTAAGCCACCGTGGCCATGCCTTTTCATGTCCAATATCGAAACGATATAATAGATTGATGATGATGATATGAGATTATGATGGTGGTCTGTCTATGTAACATTATGTATCTGTATTTTGCAAACCTTTTTATGCCGCTGAAATAACTTTGGTACTCGACTGTACTGTACTCAAGGCGAGTGGGCGCAGTAGACAGGCAAGTACTCTAACTTTGCAAATAACATTGTTAAAAAAGTTGTATATTCACTATTTCGACAGATAATTTCGACATTTCGATATTTCGACAGATAATATACATATAAGTCCTTTATCTTTTTTCATAATTTGTTTTAATATTATCTTATTCCTGTAGCTAGGTCTCTAGCTACATATTTCGTTTTGGCTCTCACTTCAGTCTAAGTGAGAGCCAAAATGAAAAATTGTATATTTTTTTATACAATCCATCCATCTTCTTAATGTCAAAATTGGACATGAACATTACGAAAAAAATAATTTCATATTTATACGAGAGTTTAAAATTCTGTTTAAAATTCGGACTGCAAATAGAACTGGCCGCCGACGGCGACAAATAACCAGAAATAAAAGAACGTACCGGAATTGCATCACAATATCTGCGAACGCAGCGCGCGGCTCCGTGGACGTTCTAAATTTGAAATTCCACCCGTACATTCACAGTGTCATCCAAAAGCAGGTAAAATAAAGAATGAAGAGTTTTACGAGTACAGTTTTAGGAGAATAATTTTATCGTTAAACTTTAAATGACATTTTAGAAATAATAAAAATAAAGAACTTCGTAATAAAGAATATACAAACGCAAAATCCTATTAAATCATTAAAATAAACTATTAAATCATACAAATAACCACGTGATTATTAAGTATGAAAATGCCTTTTTTTCTTTTCAAATATTCCAGAATATTTAAATACCTACTCATGAATATTCCTAACTAAATTGTTATAAAATTATAATCACAGCTAGTAATTAGTGCAGTATTCTAGTACAATTACTTTTAACACTCTATAATTTCATGACAATAATGAGCAATATGAAAAGTCGAAATGGAATTTAATTTCATTCAATTACTGAAAATATCTCACCAAACACAACTCCGTGAAACTTTCAGCAAAAATATTAAGCATTTTTTTCACATTCACGGGAACTATAACCTAGTCGTCTTGTTTTATTTCAGGCCAGTCATGATTTGCAAAGCGAATAATTAAAGATGAAAGCCCAGATTTCCACGTCAACTCAC
>DWFO01002764.1:0-13213 GCA_018246595.1 Mimoniades nurscia nurscia | reverse complement strand
ACTGGTGAAACGTGGGAATGTTCTACATTCCTCTGCCTACCTCTTCGGGGATTACAGGCGTGAAGTTACTTACTTTATGATGATATATCTTATATAGACTATATGTCATATAGATATCGACTGAAAAATACTGATTGAAACATACAACACCAACTGTGGGTAGAATGGTGAGACAGAATCTAGTTGAAATATCTGTCTAAAGTATGAACTAAGTTACTGTAATTTAATTACCTGCTGGATAATGCAGGCAGCAGAATGGTTAATGGGAGAGTCAAAAGTCCTTGAAACTGGCGTCTTTGTTTAAAACTAGTGATGAATGTGAAGCGCGTCAGGTCTATAGAATAGAGATATTTGACACTCAGCGTTCTCTCCGTACTTGATATATTACTGTGCATGGCTGCATTTCACTTTACATTAGGTATGAGAGCGGTATTCACGGGCCTATTGCTGAATTAAAAAATGATAGACCTAATGATATGTTTGTATATATGCTTTTGTATTTACAGACAGGTGAAGATGATGTCTCGCAGTTTGATACAAGGTTTACACTACAGACACCAATTGATTCACCCGACGAATCAACGCTAAGTGAAAGTGCCAATTTGATGTTCCAGGTACATCTAATACATTAAAAACTGTCATGTATTAATGGGCGTACCCAGGCTCACCTATTGTCGATAATAATTCTTATTTTACAAATAGCACTAATAAAAAAATTAATTAACTGCATAAAAAATTGCACTTCGTGTGATCTGTGTCACATTCAATATGCTAGCGCAGCCAGCAAGCACTAAGCTTACCAGCCACGCCGCCGACGACCTGTAGGTCATTGTCACCAACAAAAAAAAATCCCCCTAAAATATTGTCAAAAACGGCCAAACAACCTCAAAATTGTCGTTGAAACATTATAATAATAAATATTATAAGCTTGGTCGGAAATAGAAATTTCATGAAGTGAACTAGAAGATTGATTAGATACATGAAATAGTAGAACTGGGTATGTCCTTGTATATATTTGAAAATGATTTATGATTAAACCATGATTATGTTTTTGAAACGTTTCAATGATACTGTTACTATGCTTTCTCTTATCACACAAAAGAGCAAGCATTTTAAATACGTCAGTCATGCAGTAAATTTGATACACATGAAAACAGCCTGTCTTAGTCCACTGCATTACATAGGCCATTAAGGGGATTTGCCTCCCCGAGCGGCGACTCAGTCTGATTAAATACGCACACATACTGGTCGGCGCATCCTGGACATTGCGACTAATCCTTTCATCACGATAACTGATCATTCACGAACAGCTATCGACACGAAGAAAAAGAATTTAATTTTGGCCCATAATTCCCACGCTAGGTATGTGGGTTGGGCGTTGGGGATAAATGTAAGAGACTACAATTTGTTACGAATATATGTACATATTGTTTATATTGTACAAAATGATTTACAAATTAAAAGCTTTTTGTTTATAAACTCTCCTTGCGCTAGGGCTTTACATATGTGGCGCCATCTGTAATGGATGAAATACACAAGCCCCGTGTGATAACAGCGCGCTCCCCGCGCCGCCCGCGACCACATCACAACGCATTCACGATGCCTCCTTCCACTGCCGCGCACACTCATGCGCACGGCCAAGAAGACCCAATGGAAGTCCAGGGTCTACCTATATAGTGAGTAACGTAAATGTATGCCTGAGTTGAGTTTATTGCCATTTAAAATCAGAAAAATGAGTCACAAATTATGTTGATAATTTTTTTATATTTTAAATCCCGCACCGTCTTTAATCATATAATTTTTTTCAGGCCTAGAATAATTTATATATAGTCGACCATTTTATACAAAGGATAAAATCAACTACAAAAACTGCCCATCTATGTCCGTAAAATAATGGTACTGTTTTATACTACTATTATTGTATTAATGTACATTTTATACAAGTTACCGTTTAGTTTAATGTTTTGGTAGGAATTAATCACATGTAAGTAATGAAATGTTCTAACCCCAACTATATGACAGAGTAATAATAATTTACAATATACCTTGTTACCATGCTTCATGAATTGAATTAAAAGGTCATTTTTATTTTGTAAAAGGTGTTTAATTTCAATAAAATAAATCCCGCAGTGATATTTGTAATTAAAAAATTTGTACACGGTATAATTGTATCCTCAGCCAGATAACCTGTTTATAAATGAAAGTAAACAAATTGTTTATTACTTGTGTTTCTTTTGCATAATCCAACCGAAAATATACAATACGTATATTACTACCGTCCTTGGAAATCTCTCTAAATTCTCAAACGCTTATTTCATATGTGCGCTCACAAAGAAACTTATAGCAACAAATCATCAAGATGAACGGATTGAATTTTATATTACCAGTTGCAAAAATGGTTCGACGGTGTCGCCTCTTAATACATCGTTGGCCATCATTTTCAATTTCTTCAATACGATTTAATAATAAACAAAAAGTCTCAGATAATCCTACATGGAAAAGTAATTTAGAAATTGAAATTAACCGTAACAAATTTATAGAAAACTATTACCTAAGCAGCAATATCTGAAGTGGAGATTGACCACCCCTGTGTTTCTACATCACATCTTTATTGCATTGTTTTTTATATTAATATATTAAAACCAACTGCGTCTACAATATATTTTAGTTATTTATTGCAAGTAGAAATAACTTGCTTTGAAAAATTAACATCCTCATTAGTCGAGTAGTTGCACGCGTGACTGTTGAGCGAGAAATTCTGGGTTTAATTCCTGGGTTAGGTATTATTGGGTTTTTGGAATTTTAATTTCTAATAGTATGTGTATGGCAATAGATCCCCTCTTTCCCCTATTTCATAATAGGACGCTAAATGTAACTGATTCCTTTCGACACAATACAGGCGTGATGTTATGATTAAGTACAAAGAAATAAGCAGATTTCGGTATCTTACCAGTCTGCTTAGTTCACGACCATAAGCTATTGCGTTTTACGATTATGAAGACGACAGATTTAGATGAATAATGAAGAGTACCTAGTAAAGTGTTTCAGTGGGGTGCTGAAGCCTCTCTAAATTCCATGTGCGCTACCATTAGCACATTTAAATTGAACACAAAGTCCCATTATGTATCCTAATCTTTTGTCAGAAAGGTTACTGGATAAGCTTTTTATGGTAAGTTTACTGTTAGCGTCATTTAAATTTTTATATAACTTGTGCTTCCACTTTGAAATGAAAGTTGACTTCAAACTTATCAGAGTTTGATAATATAAATGCCATATTTTTGGCGATTTATTTTTATAATGTCACTGGTAATAATAATGTGAAAAATTCAAAGTTTACTACAAAACATTATGAAAAAGAAGACAATTATTTTTATTTTATAATTTTTACTTAAAACTTTAGTTTTCCTTTAATCGTTAGTAGCAGTGATATTATATTGGTTAACGAATATAGAACGTAAATCCGTTATTGGCTGTTTCACAGGTGTAACAGTAATATTACTGTAATTATTATTTATAAATAAAGCTATGGATTTAAAAAATTAAATAAACTAAAATATTGAAAATATTATATTGTCTTTAAGAAAAATTAACATAATAAGAATAAGTAGTAACTAACATGAAATATATAATGTGTATTAAATTTTTTCTTAACATTTATTGTTCAACAAATTATAATAGTGGAGGATTCAACATATTAATTTTCATGACAAAAAAATCCCATTTTATTAAGTACAACACAAGAACTTTAACTTAAAATGAAATGACATTTTTTTAAGGAAAAAAATGTTGAAACATTGGTCTTATTAATTAAATTTACTTTAGTATTATTATGTATAAGCTGGCTTGATTCATGTTTGTTTTTTCCTTCAGTCTCCACTATGACCTCGCTGCAATCGGCGAGAGCTCATGAAGGTTCCTATATAGAATCGAAACTAATTAAGCCATCTCGAAAAAACATGTGTGAGTCAATGCAGTCAATGCTTAAAATATATAATAATGTGTAAGACTCATGAAATATTTTAGTATTATAATATGTTAATGTTAAACTAAAGAACCAACTGCATGTCCTCACAAGCATCACAAATAAGATATATGTGAGTTTCACATGTTACATTAACTGTTGTAAATTGTGGCTCTTTACTACAAGAAATGTTATGTTTTTCTACACTATCATGAATGGCTTTCTTTGCATGTGGTAAAGGTTTCTCTGATTTGATAGTAATTTTACAGTTAGGGCATGAGATTTCATTTTTAACAAATTCAAAATTAGTTTTCTGACATAAGGGGCATATGACATTTTCTTCTTGATGCATTGCAGACCAGTCAATGTCATGGTGTGATTTTTCATATTCCTCCAACCACCTGCAAAATGCAATGTTTTTTACTTTCCATGTATGTAATTTATGTGCACATAGTTATGTATTTAAATGTATAATTGGTGTAATTAATAAATATTAATATATGTATAAACTTTTCATAAAAATGTTATAATTAAAATTTCACATCCCTATAACTAGACACTAGTTATAAGAGATTGTGTTAAGAATTTAGTTGATTTCAATTTTCACTATTATATTATTATAAATCAACAATATATACTACTTGCCAATCTAGTTCTTCTTGAATTAGTTCATTCTTAATTTCCTCCAGTATTTCACTTTCATCAACATCAAACAATGACGGGTTTGAAAAATCATACAGATTCTTGTATATTTCTGTAAGAGTGTTCTGGATATCAGGTTTATTTGTTGCATCTCTGAATCTGTTTATTAACATATCTCGACAATTTTGCACTTTACTCTTATAGTCCTGTAACCAATAAAAACAGTTTTATGTGTTGATCGAAATTATAGTGATGTGATAGTTTGTTTAAGAAACCATTACTCAATACATTAATTCAATTTACTGTGAACTTTCTCATAAAGCAAACGAAATTACTAATTTCTTGAAAAGGATCAAGCTCTAGTAATCATTATCTTTCACATATTGAATAATTTATAAAAGTTGTTTTAGGGAATATCATTAATAGTTTGCATATGTTAATGGCACATGATGGCACTACATTAAAAAATCAACTGTTCAACTAATATTTTCCATATTGTGAATATTTTATACATTTCCTACCCTACCCATATTCCTTAAAATTCCTTTCCATATATGTTACAATTCATTACTTTCCACATTCCTTAAAATTCATTCCTTTAAAAATGTTTTTTTTAGGTTTCCTAAGCTGTGGCAAAAAAAGTTCTTTTTGAATACAGTGAAAACTCCTTATTCAGTTTACATATTTTGCATTTTCATTATTCTTGGGTGAAAAATGTGCAACCCAGTTGCTGAATACAGCAACAAGTAAAAATCTCTTATTTGCAGATGCAATCAGTAAACACAAAAAGGTTCACAGTCTTTTGTAACATGTCAGCATCCTTTGAGTACTGCTGGCACACTCCTAGGCAGTTTTTTAATGGATAATAACCAATGGACTAATATAAAACTAAAACAACCTTACTACTAAGTAGTAGGCAAGTACCTAAATGACTGGGGGAAATGTTAACTCTGTGTTGGCACTGAAGAAGAGACTTCAAAAATCAGTGTTAACATCTTCTTAGTTGTGAACTGCTGGCAGAGTAGTCATGGTTATGGGTTGTATAATGGGTTGGTTGCAACTTTCAAGAGGCCTCTCCTTCTTTTCTCTCTATTCATGGCACTGTGTGCACATTCTACAATGGAACATTTAATGGATGATCCTTGGATAGTTATTCGTTCCAAACACCTTTCCTTGTAGATGATATACCCAAACGTTTTAATAATGCACACTTGAACAGTTGAAGAAAGTCTTTGCATGACATGCAGCTTCTTCAAAAATGGAAATGTTACTGCTGTGAGCAGTCCATTTTATTTTCAGTAAACACCTCCAGCACCACATCTGAAGGGTGTCAATCCTCTTATGAAGTTTTTGATCAATCGTCCATTTTTCCATCCAGGAAAATCCGTCCATACAGGAAAATAGGAAATATTAAGCATTTCATTATTTGAACCTTGATGTTTTTGGTTATGCAGCAAACTTTCCATATTTTCGAGAGCTTTTCCACGGCCGATCGCGTCATAGCACATCGTTGTATGATTTCTTCTTTGCAATTTGTGCTGGTGGATCCCATGTAGATGTAGCAACTTCACAATGAGCTATTTTGCGCAAGTCAGGTTGATTATTAGTCTTACGATACACCACCATTATTTTGGAATTATGACGATTTATGGTGAGGCCAAAACATAGGTGATAACATGGCCTTGAATTTAAAAAAGTCCAGTGTAGGCTTAAGAATGGCTAATAAACTCTGATTATTTCATGGAAATGTATCCATCTATGGAAAAGAGCCTTACTTTTAAAAGGCAAAATTTGAATGCTATGTCTAAATATCAATCTCAACTGAAAGATCTTTAAAAAGCTGTAAAACAAGAATAACTCACTAAATTCTTTAAACCTTTTCTTAAAATTGACAATATTGATTTCAATTACTAATTTATCAATAAGTTGACTTTATTTCACGAACATATTGTTTTTATTTTGGAACCTTGGAACATATCCACTATTTTTCTATACTAATTGCCATTTCATATTCGCTGTTTGTTCACGGCATATTTTTGGCACGTATCCCCGCGAATAAGGAGTTTTTAAAGTCTAGTATTATACATTTTCCTTGTTTCGGCCATATAAATAACATTACAGCAAAGATGATGAAATATAAATACCTTCCGCAGCTTCTCCTTCAGCTCAACAGGAGAATGTTTGTGTTTTAGCTTTAAATTTTTGTATGTTGGAGAATTTGCAGTAGCCATGAGTCTTATCTATTCCCTATATGGTTAAAATTAATATGTAATTGTATTATTAAAAAATATGGGGGTTCACAACAACTTCACATTTTTCATCTAAGTATGTATATTGTATAAGAACTTTAAACGAACTAGAACAATATTAATATTTAAATAACATTCAATTTGTCTCCAGGCACCTATAAAGTCGTAAATTACGCTGTAACCGTAATCGTATTCCTAAATTTCCTAATTTCCTATCCTTTCAAAAGTATCAAAACATAATGAATTAATGATAGATGTCAATTAGTGTCGCCAACATAAAAAAATTCAAAACATACAACAAAAGTCAAAAACGGCCAAAAACCCCTAAATTTCAACTTGAAATTCCCAAAATTACGATCTCCGGAAAATGTTGGCGAGCAAAAAAAACCATCTCCCGAAAATGTTGGTGAGCAAAAAAAATGATCTGCCCAAAATTTTGAGAACAATACAATAAAACCCTAAAAAAACCTCTATGCAATTATATTTCTCCTAAATAGGTGCGAGTTAAAGTGAAGCACTTCTGCACTTAAATGTTGCAAATACAGTTTCAAAACTTAATTCTTATTTTACTATCAGTGTAATATAATTTTATGTAATCTCATTTTATGTTGTATTTTTAGTTACCAATATCGAAAGAAAAAAAAATGTGGCAAAGTAGAAAAAGAATCGACGTATCATAATATATGACATAATGCAACATTATGCTTGTAATCCACGATGATGTAGGTTGAGGACTGTAGTGTAGTACACTCTTGCCTTTTATCAGTTGCATTTAGGTCCCAATATGAAATAGGCGGTAAGACTAACATACACCGACCACACATCCAGACTTTGAGTCACTACTTTAAATTGCTAAGTACTAGAAAATCATCTTTGATAGAAAAATACAATAGCAAGCGACCTGGGGTCTGTACCCAGGACCTATAATTTATTTGGAACATAATTTTGTTGGAGTTGACTGCCTCGTTGGTCGTGTTGGTTGCAAGTGCGACTGCCGAACGGTAGATTCTAGGTTCGATTCCCTGGTCGGGAATTATTAAATTTACTAATTTAGATTTTCTAGTAGTGGCTCGGAGTCTGGATATGTGCCCGGTGTATGGCAATAGGCTGACCACCTATTCCATAGTGGGACGCAAACGTAACTGGTGAAACGTGGCAGTGTTCTACATTCCTCTGCCTACCTCTTCGGGGATGGTAGACGTGATGTTACGTAATTTAGTTGAAAATGATCGACTATTGGCTAAGTAATCAATATTTTGTTTAAAACTCTTGAAGCCTCCTATTTATTTTTTGTTAATAATAGGGATTTAGTTTCTCACTGGTACAAAAACATGATTAATATTTTGTGTTTTTAATACAAGGTTATAAATGTACAACAATAGCCAAAACAAGTATTTTCCTATGTATAGGAATTATCTATTTAAAATGTAATTAGATAATGTAAGTTTTTGAGTGTCTAGTGTTGACAGTTTAAAGAATATACTCAAGATGGTTTTCTTCAATTCCAGTTGTCAAATTCTAGTCTAGTTCTAGTAACATCACAAGAAAAATGTCACACAGATGGAAAAAAACAATGTGAGTGATAAGTAAAAATATGGCAAGTCGAAAAGTTGATGTACCTTAAAAATTATTTAATACTTATATTCCATCTGATTACTGTCATCTAGTGTAGATGAAATAAAACAATGACTCATGTAGAAAAACGACAAACTCGCCCAGGTAAAGAGACCATTCATTCTGGGCACTTCATGGTGTCGCATTTTGAAGCTGAAGAACAGGACGAATATGACGATTTGGCTGTGCCAATTCCTGATGAAGAGCAAAATGTTCAAAAGACGTCTGTTGTGGCGACGTACACTGTGCCAGGTGTGGCAGAAACATTCCCTCTCTCTGACAAAGAAGAAAGTAAACAACATCAACAACTTTCTATTGAGATATCTCTCACAAAATTATTTAAATGTATGACATTGGCATATAGGTAAGTGTGATCTTATTTCCGTTCTTAGATGTATATCAATATTGAAAAGAATTAGAGTAACACCACAAACATTCAAGTTATAAAATACACTACTTCTGCATTTGACTTTGCTTTATCCTCTCTTTGTAATAAATATGAATTATTATGCATAGAACATAGCATTTGTGAGTAAATGGTTTTCCCAGTAATGTAAAGAAATGTACACAGTGTTAACACAAGAATGGTGTTTCAAAATGAATTGAAACACCATTCATATTAACATGCATTTATTACTTTTCAGTAAATGTAGTTTATATATAATATTTTGTAAATCTAATGACATGACATGAAAATAATTGTATAGAGAAGGAAACATCTGTGTTGTAACTAGGTTTGGTGTATGATGATAAGATGGGGTCAGAGCCTGTACAGAAGACACAGGTCACTTGTGAGATAAGTCTGTCTGCAAATTGTTATTTATGAAACATACTGTACTATAAATATTATTTATATCAAATCCTGTCTCACTGTAATATTTTAGGATTACTCTGAGCATATTCCATTTAACATTATACATTTTAGTTTAAACACATAAAAGTTAGTAAAATAAAGTTGTTTTTTACAATAATTAAATAAAACTGTCTGTTATTGTAATTGAACATTCTGATTAGTGGTTAATAAACATTCTATTTCATTTGCACAATATCACATTGCAAATTCCTTTTATGAAAGTAAATATGTAGTTGGTATGGTATATATTAGCATACATTGTAGGGCTGTCAGTTAATATAAGCAAAGCAGTAGACAGTGAGAATATATTCCTCTAATGTTGTACTTTGGTGTGTAATTAATGTTCAACTAGAAAGCAGGCAGATCAAGTCTAGACTTATATGCACATAAAAGTATTCTTGTATGATATAATAAATTATTATTTCTTGCAAGAGGAAAGGTAGTTGTTTAGTCCACACAGTTTAATAGCTTGTTCTAGAACTGATTTATTTGTTTCTCTTTTTGTATCAATAATTGCCTTGTTCTAGGGCTATTCAATTATTCAGTACTGTCTTTTTAATATCACCTGTTTGATCAAAATTATCATTGTGAATTAAATTATTTTATATGTGAATACATGAATAGAAATAAAATATTTTCCAAATTATTTCTCCAAAACTCCTGGATTTGATAGATCTTAACAACCTATGTGTATTTAGAGTGGTGAAAAGGCAGATAAGATAGAGTCAGGTTCCTTTCTTATCAAATTGTTATTTATAATAAGCTTAAGATCACTTATTGATAATGCCACAGATAAGGGGCATACGAGCTTCTGACAATCTAACATTATCACAGTACAGTTCCAACATTATAGCTGTACTTTTATTTATGGAATACAATTGTGTTTTTCCATTCATAATGTGTAAATTTGTAATTTTCAAATCAAAAATGTGTCTTATTTGTTCAAGGACTTTCATAGTTAATTTAATTATGAAAGTACTTTTATCTAACAACAGCTTGTGACGGTGTATTTAGTATAAGCATGGTGAGTTATTTATTTTTTATTATGATACATTTATTTATGTTATACACTTCTCAGACAAAAATTAACATCACCAAAATGGAATCGTTTCAAAGGTATAAAACTACGTTGGAAGGACAAGATCAGATTGAACAACGTCATTTGGAGATGCTGGCATATGCAGTGTGAGTATTCTTTGTATGATTTAATATGATATTCTTAGTCAAATGTATAATTATGAACTCACAGTGATATTGATTTTATTTATTTAGTTTTTATCTGTTTATGCTGTCTTTTAACACCTAAAACCTAAGTAGGTTATATAAAACATAGACTTAATGCTTAGTAGAACTTTCTATCAGTCCACCATTGTTGTTGGATACAAAACTAATAGATTCAGTTTGTTGTTGATGTAGATTTCATAGATCCGCTTATATGATAAATGATGAAAATAGAAAAAGCCAAAGTAAATACATGTGTTCAGACAATGGCCAGTGGAAATTGTTTGTTTCTACTTGAGCCTGTGCAAAATATCCATGAATTGACTTTATACAATACAGCAACACTTTATTGCACTCTATATAAGAAAAAAAATACATACAAATTGAGAACTTCTTCCTTTTTTTGAAGTTGGTTAAAAAGATAACAGTTTGTTGTATTACTATTATAATAGTTGTAGCTGAATTGCCTGAGAATATTAAAATTGTTTGTGTGGTATAATTTACGGAATTATTATGTACACATATGTTATTGTCTACCATTCCATGTTTAAGTTAGGGAATGATCTGGGTTTTCACAATGGAGTTTTTTTGAAATATCGCTATAGATTTTCTTCAAAAACATTGATACTTTTAACTGATATCTTAGATAAATAAATACACAGTATGATTGGACTTAACGGAGCTACTTACCTATATAGATAAGTATCGTACTGTGTGGGCTACATAACAATTTTTTATGGCCTGTGATGTTGAATCAACAATGATAGCAATACTCATCAACATATTAACTTGACGATTGCCTGTACACTTGTTACAATGAATTACTTCATGCACATTACGATAAACACATTTCGTAGTAGATCAATTAAAATCGATAAGGAACACACACACAATACAATATGCCTGCAATTTGGTTCGAAACGAGATTTATGAGAAAAAGCACACTGTATTAGTTTAGTGTTCAATGTAACTATTTATGGAAGTAATTATACATATATTTTACAATTTATCAATTGCGGCGTTACCGATGTGTTTATTAAGCTTTTTGGATACTATGTTACTATGGACGTTTGTTTTATTTACAGTTATAAAAAAACAGAATACGTTGGTGTGCCAGTTCGCCTCGCCCCTAGATGTTGATACACACGTGAAACCAGAGGTTTGTTGTGTTATTACTTGAATGATGGCTTTAATTTGTTTTTATTTTCAATTCTATATAATGTTCATAACTTTCAGACAACAATTTTAGAAGGAAAATATTGGAAACGAAGAGCTGAAGCAGTTATAGCTGAATATAAAAAATGGCGTATGTTTCATATTATGAGACTCCTTGGCAAAGGAGATACCTCTGTTCAAGATACGGTAAGTTTTGCACGAATGTTAAATGTGCCATCTTCTGCTCTGCCTACATAAATTGAATCCTTCAATCGAATGTACATTTTTATATTAAATTTAGCGTGTTTTATATGTATTTTTGTCCCGCTTTTCAATTCATACCATGCTTTACTTGTCAATGTTTGAGTGGGCATTGTGACGGCGTCGATGCCGGAGTGCACGCCACTGTCTACATGTTGGAAAGCGGTGCGTTACATTGCAGATGTCAAAACTGTGCGGTTTTCAGATGTCGGACATGGACACGGTGGAGTCGTTCTCCCAGTGCAGCGACCTCGCGGGCAACATGCTCACCGACGAGGACTACCTCAACTTCATGAGTGACACGCTATTCTCAACCATCACAAATCATCAGCCTTTTGCTTTCCCCGATTGCAGGGAGATTGGTATTATGATTATTCCATAGATGAGCATTTTGTGTTTTACGCTGAATTTCTATAGCGCATCCCGTTGCTCAATTGATGCATTGTCTTTGAATTTTAGCTAAGGGCGCTGGCTTGGCTGATTTCATTCAACCAAGCTTGGGTCCCTTACAACCCAATCTTGATGATTTTATGGACACATTAGAACCGTTTCACGGTGGGTATTTTCCATATTATTGCTCTTGAAAGTGTTGCATGTCACCTTGTGGATCACGAATTATGTATATCGACTTGTTACAGATTTGCTCTCCACGCCTCGGTTGCCCCCTGTCCCCGAAGAGACGACTATTCCTTCAGAAGATTCATTGTACCGAAGCGGAATGTCAGTAGATTCGTACACGCCACAAGGCTACATAACTGACAGTCAGAGTAATACCACAGTCACGATGCCCACCAGCCAGATGACCATTCACGGTACACGCGTGCACACATTTGAACATCGGCCTGTATAAATGCAAGTCTGTGTTAAATATTTAATTTGTTCGAAGGTACTGGTAACAATACTCAGATGATGTCTGTGCCCGAGCAGGCGAAGAGCGAGCAGGTTCGAATATACAGTAATGAGAGGTTGTACGGCCAGCCCGAGCTCACGAACAATATCATCGGCAGCGCGGACATGCTGCCATCGTTTCATACGAACACGTACGAGCAGCACAATGTCACGCAGCCCGACGCACAGATCCACAGTAATGTGTACGCCCCGAAAAGCACGCGGCTGCAGTTTGTGAGCGTGCAGCCCAAAATAATTACTCAGCAAGAGAGCTGCTACCCCAAGTATACGGCGGGTGGGTGTAATTTATATAAAACAAATACATTGGATAGCTAGTGTCTCGGTGTCAAATATATTTCTACATGATTT
>DWFO01002763.1:0-13214 GCA_018246595.1 Mimoniades nurscia nurscia | reverse complement strand
TGCCTCGTTGGTCGCGTTGGTTGCATGTGCGACTGCTGATCCAGAGATCCTGGATTCCAATCCCGTGTTGAACACTATTGGATTTTTCTAGGAGTGACTGGAAGTCTAGATTTGTGTATGGCAATAGGCACAACACCTATTCCTTAGTGGGATGTACATGTAACTGGTGAAACGTGAAAGTGTACTACACTCCTCTGTCTACCTCTTCGGGGATTAGAGGCGTGATGTTACTTTTTTTTAATTCTAGTTGATTGGCTTTTCTTTTCTTGTTACTTCGAGTTCTCATAGTGTCATCAAAGTTATGTAAAACTATGTATGCGAGTATCCAACATCGTACATACACAATACATACATCGTACATACATCAATAAATACTTAGTAAGTGAAAGTACTGCCGACGGGGAAAACCACATTATGGTTCGTTTTCTCGTACATAATTTATCATAAATAATTAAAATACCCCAACACCTTAACACATAAAACATAGATTTATGAGTCTATATACATATTTATAATAATACCTATTTTGTATAGTAAGTACTCCGATTTTACACTCACAAGTAAATCGTAGACGAGTTTTAATTTACACCGTTTGCTCTCTAAAAATATGTCCGCTCTCGAAACACACCACCCACGGCTCGATCGCTTAGCAGAACACGCTGATGAATTACATACTAGAATTATGCGAAGTACGACATTCGTTTACGTTCACACACTTTCGCTGAGACAGTTTTTGGGATCGTGTGCTTGCCTGTCTCGTGTACTCCATCCAACATTAGTTGACCCGCCGTTGAATCTATCGTACACTGGAGTAAGCATGTACTCGTGGTGAGTAAAGTGTGTGTAGGATTACAGTGGCTCTCGGTACGCTGGTCACCTACAAGTGACTCGGACCACCCATCGTGCTTCACGGCCCGTCCGGTCGTTCATTTCCTATAATCTTATCTCACTTAATGATCGGTACGGGTCACATCGACACACAAAATGAATATTGATATCCATTGTCATTGTGCTTTTTTATACCCATCGTTATCGGACAGGTACGAATCACGTAAAGGATACTTTGCCACAATCTTAGCTTTTCATACCAAAATACACTTCCCGGTGTCAATCTTTATTTTTTCAATCATCTCCATTTATTTTTTCTATCATTTTCTAATATATTAGCGGATTCTCCAGTTAAATTCATTGCTATTCAAATTCAAAATCATAAGACAAAACTACATACCTACACTAAATGATAATGAATTCAAACAATACAACTATAATTAATTAGGTACCAAGATGGCTGTCCCAATTGTTATTTTATAACTTTATCCCAAGATGTACGACCGTTCAACGTACAGAATGAAGGATTAACTACACATTGATTTTAACACATACGAATAACATCAGTACTTTTCCACTTCATCTGAAACATATTCAGCGCCGTTAATTACAGAATCAGAAGTTGATGAAATTATGTCCGCGCACATTAAATATAGCAATTGAATCACATAAAATAATATGTTCATTAAACATAAATGCTATAATAAATTCACCTGATTCGCTTCCTTATGGTTCTGTGTTAAGGGTAATGTTAACATTTGAACTGATTTTACACGGAGTGCAATAAAGGAAGACGCTCGGCAACCTTGGTCGCTTTATACGGTTGTCAGTTTGTACGTCCGTGTGGCAATAAATTCGCTATGGTCCAAACATAACGCTGTCAAAACAATGGTTCACGGCCTAATACCTGCATCTACCTTCCATACAATATTCACATGTTTATATAATATTCATACATACATATTCATATGTTGCAACGTGCAAAGTGCCGACCTTATAAACAAGGAATCGCTTGAGACATGTCAAATTCGAAATCACGATTTGATGATACGCTTTGCAGTTTTGAGTGTTTGTGTACGAAGTAAAAATATTTGTGGAACACTTGACGCTGTCCGCTGCGCCGCTGCGTTATTACCGCGCTACTGGCAATGACCTCTGCTTTAATGCTCACTATATATTTATTTTGGCAAACACATTCGTATAAATGATAACATATTTATTCATACCGTGATATTTTTAAACGCTACACGTATTCTTGTGGTTTTGTTCATTTAAATTTCAAACACATAATCATGAAGTCGTCGAAGATGTCGTTTGTATGTAAAAGTAAATAAAAGTACGCTTTTGTTAGTCAGACTATAAAGCCGAATCTCTTTCTATGCACAAAGGCTTACCAAAAACCTTAGTCCTAAACGACACTTTTTTCCTTTATCATATTTCAAACTGAATATAATTTGTAATATGAAGCAAACTGAAGAGCGCACATTAATTAAATGGTATCTCGTACGACAGGAGATTTAGATACAAGTCTATTTCCGTTACCTGGAGTAAGCTGGCGAGGATCCAGACCGCCTCCCTAAGTTGCGTCAACAGCACTACCCAGTCATGGACGTAGACGGCTTGCAACGCAATAACTCTCATTCGCAAATACAGCAACAGGAAAGTGGAGGTATACATATAAAACGTTTTAAACATCGACCAGTCGATAAAACTACTTTCGCTGTCCGATTCTATAACGTAAGCTTACACTTAATTATAACGATCAAGACGGAATAGAATTTCACATACATAATATCAAGATAAAAACATCTCTCCGTGACATTTCTTCGTGATGTAATAACTAACATAATGTATATGTGATATAATATTGTGCTAATGAGAAAAGATGCGGACATCCGCAAAACCGGACTCCGCGATTGACGCTTAATGTTATTTTCTAAAACTTCTTAATCATTATAATGAATGACATGAGTTCTAAGTATACTTAATAATAAATGACGTCAAGTTTCACGTGGATTCGTCCAATCTCAAGTAGCGCTGAAGTTCGACGTGGTCTCATATGGAACTAAATTTCATCACGATTATATGAAAACTCAAATCCTCAAAAGGTCGAATACCAGGCATTAGGCCCCTGCTGCCTATGGACAATTACAACCAATCTTGATGTAGCAATGTGATTATTAGTGTGGGCTTCAGTTCTGAGAGCGCGTGTCTGTGTGATGTCTCTCCCCAGACAATGGCACATCTTTTGTCCTGCCCGGCGTGTCCCTACACCTGTACACACGAGGACCTTTACAAGGCCAGTGACGGTGCTTTATCGTTGGCGGAGTTTTGGTCCTCAACAGTATAATTTGCCAGAGTCGACACGCAAAGAAGAAGAAGGAGAAGTGTCTGCTAGTCTAGTGAATATGATTTTTTATAATATTATCAGTTATTATTCATAATAAGACTGCAGGAATGCGATTGCTATTAGGTATACATTGGACTTGTTTTTATATGTAAATATGAGTATAGTCATCAGCCCCTAGTATATGTCCTATTTAAAGTCGGTAAGAGGAGCGTTGCTACTCCTAAGGATTGAGGTTGCCCCTTGAAGACTACCCAAGTGTAGTCCATCCATAGGCCTTTGGAAGCTTCCAAAGCTTCCACATCTTGAAGCTTCCACATCTTGGCACCCCTTAGCCCAGTTCAGGATATTGCAAATTCAGATTCTTCTGTATCCTTCAAATTACCAGATGACCTGTTAGGTCGCCGCACTATCCAAAGATATTTATGTATGTGTATGTATTTCGCTATTATTTAACATAAAAAATGGATTCCGCTATTTTTTATTCACGGGCTCGTAAAATTTGTTGAATTACTTAAACTGTACCTGAGATCGATGCGGCATATATCACTTTCACTAGAGCTCTGTAGAGCGGTATTCCGTAACGACGATAAAAAAAATGTTCAGTACGATTTCAAGGTACTTAAATTTATTTTCAAAATGCAAATTGTCATTCTTTGACGACACATTTAACTATATATGTCTATCGTTGTTTCACTAGTAACAGTACTTCCAACAATGATCATATCATCATCAACAGCATAATGCTGTCCACTGCTGGTTAAGCCTCCCCTGAAAGTTATACCCATAACAATAATAATTATTCCAAAAGTAACTCTAGATTAATTCATAATAAATAATTATTTAGGATAAAGGCTAATGGAATATTTCCCTATTTATAGTAACTAATTATAATACCAAAAGAGCATTTTTTAAATTGAATATTACTATTGAATATTTGCGAATGACATAATACAATTTGATACTTATTCAACTTGTTACTTAAAAATGGAGTGCATGAAAGGAGCCTCCCCGAGCGGCGTCTATGTGTGATTAAATACAAACATACATATAATGCCCGGCGCACCCTGAACATTGCGAGTAATCCTTTCACCACGGTGGCTGATCACTCACAATCAGCTATATGGGACGAAAAAGATTTTTCAAGTCTTTTTCGTCCGTCATTTAACTTACTAATGTACTTATAAAATTAATTACTTAAAATCACATGTTAAAAATATAAACATTTCACTGATATCGAATTTACCAATTGAGATCTATAATACGTCTGACATAACACTATTTTCATGCGGTATTGCTTGACATTCTATGAAATATTTTACTTTATTATTTGAAATCATACAAACACCTAAAAGGTGCTATATGGCCAATACATACCGAACACGATAAGCTGTAAAAGAATCGCAAGGTGAAACCGACCGTGAGAAAGTATTAATCTCGCCGTGAATTCGATCTGCAACAAAATTCTTTCTCACACGAGTATTGGAAACAATCTCCACTACACATTAATGTTTTATTTCACTTTACATCACCTACGTGCGTGAAGCGGCCTTTGGAGAATAATTTAAAAACCAATTTCATTTCTGAGCTGTAATAAAACTAAAGCAATGGACTTGTGATGCACTGTTCTGCCTTCTACAACATCACATCTCATAATATTCAACGAAAATTACAAATTAACTACAAAACACTTTATACTACCTACATAAAAAAAAGATTTATAAGTTGAGCAATAAAGTTGATACAATAGTGATAGAGCTACAATGTTAATAAAGAAAGCATCAGATATTACAGTTTCTAATCGTTTAACACGAATACCAGTAAATACCTACATTTCATTATGACCACGTACATAACACATTGTTACGTACGCATCCTTCGATTGTTACTTGTTAACTCATCTATTCTGACGACCAGTTGCTTAACAAACTAATCAGTCGTGTAGTGCAAGTTCGATTCCCGGACGAGAAAAACGTGGAAGATTGATTTAGATATTTGTTCCGCGTCTGGATATTTCTGATGACTTTGTATTTAAATGTTGTACATTGCACCGAAGACGAGAGAACCTGGTGTGAGTTAAGAATGAAAGATGTTAAAAGATTAATTATATTCCCAGTATACAACGTTACAGTTCAAATGAAACACAAAGTCGTTTTACTCCGGTATGCGTTTGGTTTTCAAAACAAGGTTAGTGCACAGATCGCAGTGTAAACATCGCGCGTATTTATTGTCTTTAGTTCGATATGTAAACAAGAGTTCTGGCACCGGGGTACAGTTTACATTAAAACAAAGCGTGCCATCATTATACTAAATAACAGCTAACGATGACATTTTTTTATTATTCTAAAAATGAAGATTAAATGCTTCGACGTCAATAAAAAAAATTGTTTAAAGCGGAAAATAGCAAATTATCAGATGTCAGATATTATACATATTTTCTACAATTAGCTTAAACTAGCATCAAAAGATTAAAACCTTTTTATAAAATCAACAATAATAAAAATATCATAAAATTGTGATAAATCAATAATAAAATAAAACATCTAATTAATTTACTAGAAATATGACATTAAGTTGCATTTCAATCTAACAATAAGATAACATTTAATTGCTTTAGAAAATTCGAAGGTCAAGTATTGAAAGTTAATTATACTACGAATGGTCTTGTATTCCGCATTTCATCAATCTGGCACCGAACAAAGACTATTGTTTGCAACTTGTATATTGAACCGTAAATGTATACTACGGTCTATCCATAGTAATAACAAGTTACTCCTTACGGTAATGGAATGCAGTGGCTATCGAGTTATGTATTTTGTTCCATATACTGCAGGTGAGTTGCGTCATACGCCGTAAGACGGTGAGTTGACGTTTACCAACTGCACAGTGCAGTGTCGGTGCATTTACCTCTCACTTCATTTAACTTATTACTAAACGCTGCTCCTACTTGTAAACGTAAATATTGAACAAATTATACATTTCCTTGGAGTAGCATAAGAAATACTTTTTCATAGCATTTAAATTTGAGATATATGATTTATATTGCTTACTTAAAAACCAAAGCCAAAAAACACCAAGCCTTGCTCTAGTTATTTTTTATATATTGTTTTGTGATTTTATACTAATCATTGACAGTTCACTAAAATATCTAAGTAAATCTGCAACCTACATAATTAAACGTGTATGAAAACCGTGACGAATATAAAAATGCACGTAAAGTCTGTAAAAATGAGATATTCGCCATTCAGCGCTCTCTGGCTTAGCGATACAATAATAAAAATAAATCTGCAACTTTACTGTCGTAAATATACTGCCACAAATGTTAATAGCATTGTCGTTTGCACGTTTCTTTCCTAATTAAAATAACGGACGCGGCCCATACATTTTATATGCAGACTGCTGTTTTGAAAAGAGTACGTAGGCGATAACGTTTAGTTATTGCGCATTGTTGACCCAAAGTTGTTTTACAAACTGCACACAACGATCTCTGACCTGTACGTAACCGAGACATGAAATTGTAGTGTTCTGTGTTGCAGCATTGGAACGGTTTAAGCGCTTACATAGATCACAGAACGGGTAAATAGCTCAGACATAAAATTTCAGGTCAGGAAACTACCTACTGATTTAAACAGAAACTACATGTGATCTGCTAATAAAAACAGGGTTTTGTTTCGTCAGTTCCTTTTTCTTTACATTCTTAATATTCTATTTTTATATTGTAAAGAAAGGTCTGTGTTTCAATTTGAATAGTTTAATTAGATGCCGCTACTTTATTTATCGCTCTTAAACACCAGTGTGCACGTACGAAAAGTACAATGAATGTATCGTAGAAGAAACACCTCTCGCCTGTAAGATAAGAATTTTTTGTTCTCAGTGTTCTCTGCCTACCCGAAAGGGAGCTGACATAGTGTTATATAAAGTTATTCTGTATAAATCTTACATAGTTACCTACATATGTATATTCTCTATTTGACGGTTGTTTCAATACACAGTCATTGTACACACATAACGGTTATTGTATTTAAATAAAACTTGTTTTTGTACAATAAAGCGAAAATAACGATATTTTACTACGTGCTTCCCCATTGCGTTTATTTTTTTTTTAATAATGACGCACTTTCGCCTCACCTGCCAACCGTTTTCATTTCACATATGCGCACCTCAGTTGTATAAACAGACTGATTACATCATCCATCAAACGTATTATCCACGAAACAGGATGAACTTCTTTACACAAACTGATTTCTTCGGGTCATGCTTTTTAATTGCGATTATACACTTTTATGTGTTGACACAAAACTCGCTTAATCAGGCCATTGGACATGTAAGTTGTTATAGTAGCGAGCATCCTTACACAATTTAAGGGTATATTTCAAATTTGGCTATATTTCCGGTTATCGTAAGTAGGTAAACGGTTAATACAAAACTTTACGTAACCTCACGCCTGTAATCCCTGAAGTTTACGTCCCACTGTGAAATAGGTTGTGAACCTATTGCCATGCACCGGACACATATTGAGACTTCGAGCCACTACTAGAAAATTTTAATTAGACAAATCTTATAGTGCTCGACTCGGGATTTGACCCCAAGACCTCTCGATCAGCAGCAATCAGAAGCAGTCGCGTTTGCAATCAACACGAACAACGAGGCAGTCAAAACTAAATTTTTGATTTGAAAAAATTACGTTTTGGTTTAAAGTAATACAAATCACTTTTCTTTTAAATGGATAAATATTTTATAACGCTCATCTTCTAAGTTAGAAACAAAGTAGATAAGACCAAGCAAGTAACATCAATAATTTTTATTTTAGTAAATTTCTGTTTGCATTCCGGCGCTAAGCCGATATCCTACTTCATGGTTACTCGGATTGTTCAGCCCTCAATATTTTTAAGTTTACTGGCAGCTGATCCTGTACGTTTGATCCTGACATAAAAAGATTTCAAATTGCCCTTTAGGCTTACAATGAAGGTTAACGAGGGGTATCCATTTGTACATTAGAAGCGACCATCGATACTACAAACCCATAATATTTTCAACAAATAAGACTAACTATAGTAACAGGAAATAACAGTCTTATCCACAGAATCGTGTTGGGGCATGTAGCAGATGCCACGAGCGGTAGAGGCACATCCATGACTACTAATTTCTACCACCTCCTTTGCTACTCTTTACGTATAAAAAACAAGTTTTGGCGCAATTTTCTGTCTACTGAAACTGTTCTCTGCAACAATATGTATGAATATTGGTTCGCAAATGCTAGTAAAAGCTAATTAGCGCCTTTCGTAATAAGCATAGGTACGTTTGCTGACTGCTGACATTGTTTGTCTTCTGTATATGGCGGACTCACACAAGCACCGGACTGGGACCGCCCGTGCGTATTAATAAAAGACAAAGGACAGGAAATTGTGTTGAATAACACACACAATTATTGAACCTAAATTATAATTGTATTGCAACATTGTACCATCTTTTCGTACCATATTCTACATGTCAACCATTTTTAATGATCTACGCATGTTTTAGTTATAAATAATTTAATATATCAACGCTGTGGGGCGAAGTGTATTAGCATCCGTTCTTTGTTTGAAATATTAAATGGTATTAATAAATTCATTTAGTAATATTTACATTGTATACATAATTTGTAGTTCAGTGGACCAATTTGCTGATTAATTTACATCTTTTTTTGTCATAGCTGTGATCACAACATGATAATGAATAGATTAGAACATTTAGAATTTTTTTAATTTAGAAAAAGCTTATACACAAAAACAGACAGAGTGACGAATGTAGAAGAAAGACGGCAGGTTTGTTAAGACAGAGATATTCGACAATCGATGCTTTTTACTTACTGCTTAAGAGATTTGGCCTGACGGTATAATAACTGTTGTACTTAGATATACATTTATATTTAACAAAGTGCACAGTACTTCAAAGCGCACATGTACCTACCTATTGTGCCCCCACACGTCTCAACTTGGGCCTAATTGACCAAACAATCAGTCGAACTGTTCAGTCCAGGCATCAATTTGAAGTAAGTGTGCCCCAAATTACAGCCACAAATAGCCCGTTATGTTAATTGATGCTTGCAGTCTAACTAGCTGCAATTCTAGGAATCATTTCATAAATTAGTCACCCACTTCACTGTTACGTAACTAGATACCTATGTATATCATAATATTGTTCTGCTTTTAATTTTGCCTAGTCCAAACCCAATGGATTTTTATATTTTATGTTTTAAATGTGCTCGTCTCTTATTAGTCACGTAGTAATTGCCATTATTCAAGCAGTTTCAAGATACGTACACAGATTCTAGCTACGTTTTAATATCTCGATTTTTTAAATTCAATAATTTTTCAACAAAAACCACTTTGACTTTATATGCTTACTTTTATTTCTGTATATGTATGTGTTAATGTAGGTACGTACTTCTTAATGTGTGCATACGCAACGTAAGGGAAGTCAGTTACCACTGGGGCGTGTTTCCTGACGGGGTTTTCTCCTCGTGATTTGAAATCCGAGATTCTCTTTTTACGAGTGGCGCTTGTACCTCCAGCTCCAGTGGAAGCTCCTCAGCTAAGTTACAGGGTAGTGGAAGTATCATACTCCTCAGTGCATAATTGCCGACTGGATGTAACGATTCGTTCAACATACGGCATCAGGATTGTCATCTCGTTCTTAAGAGTAGTATAGTCGCCTGACTATACTTAGTATTAGTATAGTCTTAGTCCGCCTGGACTAAGATACAAATATCCGACTAGGGCTGGTGCTCTCCTCGCACGGATGCTGTGAAATGGTGATGGAAAGCGGGATTTTCTATTGCGAACAAGTAAGGTTGTAGAAAGAAGCTGCGGCTGCGAAGCGGGGGAGGAGGGTTTTAACCGTTTTACCAATTTAGAAAGACAAGGCATCAGAAGAGTATCTTCACCGACTTTGATTTCCAAAATTAAGGTTTAAGTAGTGATAGTGTAAAGTAGTAAATTTACGGATTTAAGTAATTCCTTAAATAAACATGCAAATAAAAAATGAAGTCGTATAGTTTGTTAGATCTATAAAGGTAAGTGTTTATTACGAGTGTTTATTATGAAATTTCTTAGAGTTTTCTGCTTAGTAAAAGCTAGCTAAAAATATGACATGATAAAATTATTTCTCATGAATAATTACCACATGGTTATCTTCTAAACGTAATCCACAATAAGAGAGTATCTTCAATTTGCATTTCAAGTGCTCTTAATATAATAACGAACCTCTGAAAAGGTCGTACAGTTTGCTAAATCGTTTCTGCTACAGACTGCGAATGAATAGAATACCTTGGCATCTTCTATTTTTCCCGATTCCTACAACCTGGAGTCATAAAAGAAAAGAGTAAATAAGCATTTTCTAGGCAAACGTGCGTCCTGAGCTGAATCTCGCTTTCCATCAGATGGAATAGCAGTCAAACGCAAGCCCACTGCTAAAAAAAATCTCTTATAGGTCGGCCAGCGGAGTGGGTGGGTCAGCTAGTCAGAAATAAAACTATAAAATCGGCAGCGCGAGCAGTCTGCGCGCAGGCCTCGATGCTATGCAAATGGCGATTGTTTGCGCAAACTGGTTAACGGTGACAATAATTTATCACGACCTTGACCTTGGACGGGTGCTCCCACGGATTACCGAACTGTTGCAGATGCGGACCGCACAAGAAATAAGCCGTCGTCGACGTACCCAGCGATAGAGTTACCAGCCTCCGTGTGGATAAATATGAGACCTGAAGATAACAAGTAAATATTGGTCACTTCTCTATTGTCACGAAATTTCATCAAAATGAAAATCGACAAACTATGAGTCCAACACGAATGATTATTAAATTGATCGAGCTATATCGATATCACCAAAAATGTTTGACTACATATTTTAAACATGTATAAATTACTTTATAGCAAATGTTCTTCATAAACAAGGGAAACAGTTTGATAAATATAAAATGTAATTATTAAAGTACTATTTGTAAAGTAATATTTCGATACCCAATTTTATCACAAACGTTTGGAATTATCCCAGTGATAACCCAACATTGAGGGACACTACCAGTGTCTGCCAATTTGTGAATCTGCAAACTGGGACACGCGAGATGTTAATTCCGATGACCTTTCAATGTTTATAGCCACAAGTTTCATTCCAATGTCGTCGGGCCTCCGTTTGCCTTTTAATTCACCAAAATAACCAGATTTGAGAAATAATTAACAATCTAAAATTGCCTTAACGGTTCTTTATTGACTGCCAAAACAAAGTTCTGCCACTATTGCTTTTATTGTACATTGCTACCATTTACGTCAAGGTTTATAGACGTTTTACGTTTAAGTTTTAAAAAAATCATTTCAATACATATTATCTATTAACGAGCATTAAGCAACGGCTCTAGAACATTCGGGACAATCAATCAAAATGTTTTGAAATGCTGCGGTTATATATATTAGTATCAATTATCTCGTTACCAACAAATTCTAATCGATCATGATACAAATCTATGCATATACTGTTTCCAGAGCGTGTCTGCCGAATTACCTAATTGCACGGCCGAATTCGTATAAATGTTATTGTGTCAAGGCCACATGCGAATTCGTTCGCTTCGTACTTAGTTGAAGTGTGTCATGCGAAAATATATAACATATGTACTGGTTTCTGACCGTCTATTGTAACTGTGAATTATCAATTTTACACAAAGCCCCTTTTACGTTTCAATTGGCGTGACGTGCAAAGAAGTTTTCATGATGGCGCTTGTGACATTCTAATTGTATGTTTTGAAGGACACCGTAAACGCAACGTTAATCAGTAGTCATAATATGATATCCTACATCATTTTTATAGGCCGAACACAAATATACCAATAATTTGTTCAAAACGTTAGTAACAGAATCAAGGGTTTCTGTCATGTAGAAAAGACTTGTTGAATTTTTTCTATAAAAGAAAACACATTTTTTTGGCCTAAAGACTATTTTTTTCTCCGAACGACATTTGTTTTGTGAGTGCCAGGTAATAAATCTTTTCTGGATTTTTCAGCAGGCCCCTCCAATGCTCATTGGTAAATTTACGTCTTACTTTTAAGACAGAAGCTAAAAATAAGTTTTATAACGAATTTTTTGTTATTTTACACTACTCCAACTACGACTCTACCATTTATCAATAATACGAGATTTAGCTCTACTTAATAAATAAAATATTTATAATAAATAAATTAATAAATAACTTATTACATGGAAATATTGAAATCTTGTCGCCATTGATAAACATAGAGGTCCAAATTGTACTATTGATGAGTAGTTGGTTAGGTAGTCGGTAAGAGACAGCAAGCGAGCAAAGTCCGTGATGTCACGGCTCTTTAAAATCTTCAGTCACGCAAGGAGAACCTAGGTTACGGTGTGGCGTAACCGAGAAAGATATTTTTATCTCCATCGGCATTCAACTTTCACTATGTTTTAGATACAACGACGCCGTCTAGATGTAAAAGTTACAATTAAAATCAAATTAACAACATAAAAATATAAATAAAAAGGAAAATAAAAAATGTACTTATTGGATTTAGACATTTAGCAGTCAGTTCCCTCTGCTTACCCCGTATGGGACTTGGCGTTATGGTATAATAATAGTTTTTAAGTTAATTTGTAAACAATTTTGAAATAGGTAGGTTGATATTAGACCTTGTCAAAAAAATATGTTTGAGTGTTCTTGTGTTACTTATATTATGTTAGAATTTGCAACTAGGTCGGTTCGGTGAGTTTGTTATTACAGCCAATAAAAATTAATAACCCACTTCAAAGAGCAAAAAGTCTTAAAGCGAGTTGGTTACCGATGTCTTCCCAACCCCGAAGATTAAGTAAACGTTATTTGGTTGGTCGTTGGTCGTGTTGGTTGCGAGTGCGACTGCCGAACGGGAGGTCCTGGGTTCGATTCCCGGGTCGCGCACTACTAAATTTAGATTTATTTACATTTTCTAGTAGTGGCTCGGAGTCTGGATACGTGCCCGGTATATGGCAATAGGCTCACCACCTATTCCATCGTGGGA
>DWFO01002762.1:0-13217 GCA_018246595.1 Mimoniades nurscia nurscia | reverse complement strand
TCGGGCACATATCCAGACTCCAAACCACTACTAGAAAATCTAAATTAGAAAATTTTGTTGTGTTCGACCCGCGAATCGAACCCGGGACCTCCCGATCGGCAGTCGCACTTGCAACTAACACGACCAACGAGGCATTCTACATACTAAATACTATACTTAATAACTACATACTCGTATTTATTTGACGAATTGAATTGCTTTCAAAAGTATTCACTGAATAAACTTATTAATATAGTAAAGAAGTAAACTCATGTTATATTTTACGGCGCTTGTAAAAAAATTGGAATTATGTTACAAAATAATTTTAAATATTATTAAAAAAAATTATATTCCCTAGCATAATTATATGACTAGTGTGGCTGACAAAGCCCTTAATGTATAATTTAAAAACATATGTAACTTTATAAGTTTAGTAACGAACACGCACGTTCTTGTACATTATGTTTCAAAGCGAGGCCGTCCTCATAATTTACATAAAACGCAAAGCTGTAAAAAATTAGGTGCCTACCTATATATTTTTATTTATTTTAAGCTAACGAATTGTCCTAAAGAGCCTGTTACTTTTTCATTAAATGCGAAACACTTTTTCATTAACGGTAAAGCTTTAAACCTCATCTCTAAACGAAAATCATACTTAAAAGCAACCCTCGGGGGACATATGAAATGAGTGGCAGAAATTATAATAACAACGTCAGATAAAACTCCTTTTAGTAATCGTTCGTTATAATTTTTCACACATATTATATATATACACGAATGCATATGCATAATAGACTAATAGTATTGTCGGTATAATTAAGAGCTGGGAGAAAAATATGTTTCATGTCTGTTTACTGCGTAAGTACCTACTTCGTTTGCATGTTTTTTTTATATGTCAACTTTTAGGATCATTATAAATTAAATGCATTTAAGTACTTCTGCGTACCCTTACTCATTAACTTTAGATACTAGGTAGCGATAAACGTACAAAAATTAAAATAAATTGTATAAAACTTGTACACAAATATTAAGAATTATTAGATAATAGTATAAAATAACGTTATTCATTACAGTGCAATGAATCTAGGGTAATGAAAATATTTAATGAGACAAACAAATTTTATCGAATTTCCGAACGAACGATAAGCGTTAGCTACAGTACAGTGCCCCTGGCAATTATGGCGCGCACCACCTGTCAAGTGCAACTGGCGACACTCCCGTTTCGCGCCAAACTAATTATTTAACAGACTCAAAACAAAAAGTATCCTTGCGAAAAATTTCACTGTATTCGATTTAAAATTCGAACTCCTTTTCGATACTCATATAGCTTTTTATTAACTGCCCGCGTCAGTCTATTTTCGTAAGTTTGTTCTTTTGATTGAAAATTTAAAAGTTTTGATACTTGATTTCGATGAATTGAATTAAATTAATTATCGGTAGGTTGTTCAAATATTATATCTGTTTGTAACCACTCGACCAACGAGGCAAATCAAACAAAAAAAATGTTTAATTAATTTGAATACATATATAGGGATAGTAACTAATCATTCACTGTAGCAACTTAAGTAGCATTCGTTGTATTTAATTTGCGGACTGAAGGAGAAAAATCGGGTGCCCATGATTTAAACAAGGTTTAATTTGTTGCCATTAATAAAGATGACGGGGACGTTACCCCCTTTGGCTATTAAATTTTGATGTCGCGTTCAACAATGATGCATTTCACGAAGGCGCTTAAGTTGGCCTTTTTGTTAAACAGCTTAAGGTTGAAAATCATATGTATTCAGCGACCTAATAATACTGTGTATCGACAAAAAATCCGTTTTTGCGAACCGAGTGTTCGAACGAGTTATTCATGAACCGCAAGTAGCTGGGTGATTTAAGAAAACAGATGATCGTATCGTACGCTCCAGTAGTGTCGGGTGCACGGAATTTAATTGCTCGACTTTATGCATACAGTCATTAAGTGTAAATAAGTTGCCTTTCCTGTCTATTGACTAACACGAAATTCTTATTGGTGTGGATGTTCATAATCCATTAATGTTTATGTATATTTAATATTTAGATATAACTATATATTTCCAATAAATCTGATTGCTGGATATGTCTAGGACCAACACAGTTAATTTTATTAGGTATTGCTTTTCCTAAAAGTCGTTTGAAAAATTAGAAATGTATCCTCCAACATCTGACACCTCCGAACAACTTCATAAATAAACATCTGATCCCACATTAAACAAACTCGGTGGTATAGTAATCGGACGGTGGATAAAGAATTTTAACAAGTATGTATGAAGATTCTAAACAGAACAATTATTTTTTAATTTATTTGCTGGGGCTGAGAACAATTCTTAGGTATTCGAGTTAGTGTTAGCGCTACTTGAGTCACTCAGGATTAGCGTTTAAACACCAGTTTAAAATACTATTTCAAGCTTGAATCTAACACATCCCTTGAATCTATTCCAGAAGGCGTATATATGATGCTTCTGATATGCCATCTGTTCTCCAACTAGGTCACTAGATTACTGGTCATTACTAGACAAAGGATCTTGAGAAATGTTTATTGTTAGACATGTTCAGCGTTCATCCTCCTGTTATATACATACCGGATGTACTCTCTATTGTTCTCGATTGTCTATGGATTGTACGGCTTTGTATAAGACGGTTGCTACGTACGATATTTATACATACAATTCATATAATCAATTTATAGCTATTGAAACTTAAGTATTTTTATGTAGACTGTCTTTAACATGTAATTAGGTATATACGTAGAGGACGATTAATTCAAGCATGTTTTTTCGAGATAGCCCGACTAGTTTCGGACTTAAATGAGGTCCTACTTCATGAGTTGCTGCCGATTCCGGCGAGTTCTTATAGAAGTGGAGATATTTTGGATTGGCCTTTACGTGCCGACGTTCCAGATCGTGGTTTCGTGCGTTTACCTAATAAGTTTCTACTCTATAAGTAATGATACTAGCTAGTAATAACTATACAGGGTTGAACAATATAGATATAATAAAAAGTCTAGAAGAAAAACTATTATTACGTGCCAGTGGTGAGGACGTCAGTTTACACAATATTAATAATTTAATCAAAAATATTATTTAATAAATTCATGCTATAACGATTTTGATTAACAATGTATTATAATTTGCGTGACACCAACAAAACATAAAATTGTCAGATAATTTGAAGAAATACCAACTACGGGAACCTAATAAAGAGAAAATACATAACATTATTATCTTCAAAACACAATCCTCGATAGATACTTCCTTGCGCTTTAGCGCAACAGCCGTTTAATATCGAGTGATATAAAACGCATTGGTTTTAAAGCAACTCAGCAGATATCCTGTGTCTTGGATCATTGAACCAGAAATTTCGTATTTACCGAAGGATACACGGAATACAGGAAATAGGTGGCGAAGGAAATGAAACATTCGATTGTAGTTATTGTGCATACAATGTGAGCTGTTCCACCAGTAATCTGGGAGATGTTCTTTAGTATTCATAATATACATACAACACACTATAAATTGTCTTGCGATTTTATTCACATGTTTTTTATGGGTAAGTCTCCAAAACTATTGTATACAAATTATACAGTTTATATAATTGTCTCTTTGTAAGTATTGTAATATAATATCTTGTACTATTGTTAACAAGGATCGTTAGACTTTACTTAAATGTTATCTAAACTAAAACAAAACTAAAAGTAAAGTAAACCAATATCTTTAAACGTGATCGTTGCGCACACTCAGCTGGATAAGGCGTATGCATATGAAGATACATTACCATTAACAATAACAATCTTCATCGAAAATAAATGTATTACTATTTATAAATATACGTAATAGTTTATTGGGGGAACGGCAGACTAAACACAGACGGAACAGAGGGTCCACCGCGGCCATTGATACCGCGTTGGGACGCACGATTTACCACTACGCGCTATTTACCGCCCACTAGGAGTCCGTGATGGATGCGCGGATGTCGTTCGACTTTTGTTTTTAGAACCACTTTGGCCCTTGTTGATATACCGCTTTTCGCTCGAACGCCATTTCTATATCGCGCGGAAAGCCTAAATGGTTTTGCCGGCGGCTTAATATATTGTTAAATTGCAATACACAATGGTGTCTACCTACAGCTCGCTTGATGAAGTAGTGAGTGGCCGTGTTACATTACTTACATGAATAATGTATATACGCCTAAGTAATGAGATAATCTAAATAAAAATATGACATTTTGTTTTTTATGCACGATGTAAGATTACAAAAACGTAATATGTATAATGAGTGTGATTGATTTTAAAGAAATTAGCATCTTATTTGTTTTTTATTGGTCAAAAATACTGGGAGATTTTAATGAAAAACAAAGATTTCTATTTGATTAAGATTTCATATAACAGAAAACAATATAACAATCGGTATCATTAGAATGAGACGATAGAACCTCTTTACAGAATTTACGTAAGGAAGTATCGCCGCTGCAACTATTAGCGCTGCTAAATAGCAACGCTGGTATTGTTGGCCACAGTATAAATATTCGTTAAGTAGTAAAAAAGTATATGAAACGCAATGTACACCTCTGACACCTGCTTGAGAGAGAACTTTCACACTGTATGTTTGTTGTAGTTGTACAACTGCGACCATTGCCATGCAGTGGATGCAGATTGCCGCTTCTTTGAAACAAAAGAGAAAATAAATGTATAATACACACGTATCTTAACATCACGTCTGTAATTTTTGAAAGTTTGGCAGAGTAAAATTCGTACCAATAACTAACTATTACGTAGTGGGACTTATATCGTAACTGTTTAAACGTAAAAGTGTAATACACTCCTCTGCCCACCTCTTCGGTGATTACAGGCGTGATGGTACGTGTTACGTTTAAAACATAACCACCTAAATACCAAATCTGTTTAAAAACTTGATGATAACTTTAACCAGCCCACAGAAGTTTTAACCGTATTATATACGCTTAAGACAATGTTTTTGCGATACAAAAAAATACGTCCTGGCATCACCGAACAAAAAAGTCCGGAGCCACTAAGTAAATATTTATAAAAAAAACTTTCATGACAGAAAAAAACAACTTTATCTCAAACAGGGCCGACGCCGACGCGACAGTGCGTAATGAAATTCCTCTCACATGATGAAAAATACAACGTCCGCTCTCGTCGAGCTCACTGTATAACTCTTGTAAACTCTGAATCAGTGTTACGTCAATCAGGAATTCCCTAATTCCCGTGATATCACCGTATACCCCGAATGCCGAACCCATAAAGGAATGTTTTTTATACATCGCTCGAATGTCTCCAGTTTTTTATATTTGACCAACAACCGACTTGTCCACGAGACGCTCTTACACGACGACCACTAAAGCTTTTTTGTGCAAGCCCAAACTCCATCACAACCCGTCAAGCGCTTATATATTTTAGTACGTACAAGAAACCGCAGACGTAATTGATTGAATTCTGTGTAAATAAGCCATATTTTTGTCTCTGAAGTTTTTGCTGTGTACTCGTTAAAAAGAAATATTAGTACCTTTTGCGGCTGCAATTCGGTTCGTTGAGCATTTTTTTGCAAAGATCGTTAGCTCGGTAACGTATTTACGGTAAAACGACTTTAATATAGAGTGCCAGGTTGAAAAAACCGCCAAGATTTAGTGTTGCGATGACTAAAAGTAGCATTTGAATTAAACCTTTTGCCAACAGAATACTGTTGTTTTTCTCCATAACAACACTAAATGCGTATAATCGTTTGTAAGCATATGTCAAAAAAACGTTACATCACGCCTGTGATCCCAGAAGAGGTAGGCAGAGGAATGTAGAACACTCCCACGTTTCACCAGTTACGTTTACGTCCCAGTATGGAATAGGTGAGCCTATTGCCATACACCGTACACACTTAGTATAAGTAATTTTTTTACTGACCATGGAAAAGAATTGTCTACCTTACACTTGTTATTTGTAGATGCGATGCGGCAGTATGATTCCTCAAAGACACTGATGTGAATTTCGCGTAGATTTATTATGATTCCGTTTATAAATATGTATTTAGAAAAAACATATTTGAAATACACTGAAAAATTCTCTTTCAGATTCGCTCATGGGAAATTCTGGTAATATCTATAGATGAGCCTTTCAATCGGTTTATTTCAAAAAGATACCATCAGCATTTTATCATACGAACCCTCGTCGTAATTCAACCGAGTAGGTACAGTTGAAATTTTGTAAGCTCCACTTCAAATAAATACATGTATAATCAGTGGGCTTCATTTATTTCCAGAACTCGATTTGAAATTGCGAAAGATGGCGATCCTTATCGAGTTATAACTCGCATCGGACCAATCGATTTGTCGATAAGCGAATCGATCATCACATGCGAAGAAGGCGTGAACTTGAGGACTGAGTTACGACGATTATAATTCGACTAAAATAAATAAATTAAACAATCGATGTTCGCTTGATTCAAAACGCCATTCAATTAGAACCATGGATTTTGCATGTAGTTTTGATTGTTGATAACGTGAACAAAATAAAACAACATTAATAAATGGAACTGTATTTCAAAATATTGACAGATTACTTTTTTTTGTGTAAAAAAGATTGGAATTTTATTTTCGTATACAACGTCATACATAATTAACAAAATATACATAATATACAAATTGAAGCACAATTTTACGCAATCCAGGTCACGATAAATTCACAACTCAGGATGTGCAGGCTCGAAGCAAAGCACAATAGTCACATTCTACTTTGAGACTTTGTTGAAAAAGCGGGATCGCAACTTTGATTACATTTTTTCTGAGATTTTCATATCCCTGCTCATAAACACTAAATCGCAATTTATTCACCTCACAACCTCAAGGGAACGACAAACAGAAAAAGTATTAGCTTCAACAAATTAATGAGCGTTTGGAAAAGAGAATGTAAATCTTTACAAAATACACTCAAAAGAAACAAGAAACAACGTCATTAAGAATCAGTTAAGGTCCAATCAAAATTTACTGTCACAAACATCCAATTTACAAATTCGGGGACAAAGCATACAGTCCGCACCGATATGAACAGTCGCCGGGCCGCATTGTACGAACGGTGATTGAGATCAATATCGCAGTTTTAATAAAACAGATGGGAAACGACTACCATATCCGGCGCGCTCGGTTTTTTACGGCAAAAAAAATGTGGCTCCACGAAAAAGCAGCGATAATAGAAACAACGGGCGTCGCTCGAAAAGGGGTTATCTTGTTTTTATTTGCAGCGAGGTCTTTCTGAACGCGTTAAAAGGTAACACTCGATGTTCCGGGGTCGGCGTGGGCGGATTATACAAGAGTCTATCTGTTCCAATTTATACACCGACAAGAGAGACGTATCAATAAAGTCCAATAAGTGTGCGCTCGGCTTTACGCTGTCTATGTTTTGTTTCTCAGGTAATTTATATATGCTTTAATAAGGTGATAGTTCAATACAGTCGGATGGCCGCAAGATCTTGTCGTGTATTCAAATAAAAAGTTTCTATCCCTCTCTTTCACATCTTTTTTCTTTCATTATCAAATCTTTGCACATAAATGATTTGTATAGATTGAAATATGTAAAAATGTGAAACACACAATACAAGTATGAGGGTCGAGTTATGATTTTTTATTTAAACGAAGACACATAACAATCAGTGTCTTCGTTTAAATAAAAATTCACACCGAATGGGTACCTACTTAACCTTCATATAACAAATTAATAAAGTATTCTCCAGCTTTCAATTCTAGCTTGCTCATTTTCACAAAAAGTACCTACACTGTTTAAACAATCTACGAGTAGGTTGGAAAACTAAGTAGCACGATTCATTAAAAATATTTTCCCGTTTTTTTATTATATTTTACACTATAGGTACATGAAACCAGTGGTGTTTTGACATCTCGGACACCTTAAGTGAACTACAGCTTTGTTGTCTTTCAATCAAAAATTTATCAACGGATTTTATTAGGATATTTTGAGAACTACAACTCAACAAGAGACACTTCGGTTATCGTGAACGATAATAAAATCGTAAACAAGTCTAATATGCTTTTACTGGAACTCTATCTCATAAGAGCTTTTTACACGCGAGGGGTGCGACTAAAAAACTATAAAACTAAGGTCTTTGACCTGGCCTAACGATTTTTATTACTGCATGGTGACGAATTGGTCGTATTATTCACACTTAGTCTTCTAAATATAACTTAATCAAAAACAAAGTCCTTACTTCTCTTACATTCTTAACACGAAACAATGATGGCGTGATTTTTTTTTACTATTTAGTGTACATTATTTTTTTATGGAGAATTGTGAAGTAACATTGAACATTCCCCTTTTTGCGGAAATTTTAGTCGGTAAGAATATGAAGTAGCAGAAAGCATGTAGGTCATAACAATGTTTGACGATAGGTAAGTATGTTTGGTTTTGGAAAGTCTGAGTACGTTTGAAGTGAATATAGAGTCAAAATTTTGTGCTAGCATATGATTCAAAATTAATAATATGTATATGTGTACAATGTTAAATAACCTGGTAAGTTTTCACTCCATATGTTCTTGCACAGTATTTTTTTTTTAATTTTTATTTACAATTTATAATAAACAACGTTATATTAAGTAATTTATAAATTGTTGACAATATAGGTACTTACTTTGTATTCCATGATGGGACGAATAGCATTAACGAATCGTGAGAGTGGAACAGTGGAACATTGCTGCTTACCCCTTTGAGGAAATACTGGCGTGATGTTTGTAATAAATATTTTATAAACTGTTCAAAGAGATTAAACTAAAATATAAATCGTGTAATGTTTCAGCTCTTTCAAAGCGAGTCTGGGCTTGGCGCGGCGGCCGCTCGCGTGACAGCGCGGCCAGTCACACGAACGCCGATAACTGCGCGTCTATTCATTTGTAAAATGACCTCGCAAATTTATCAAATTGTACTCGCATTTTTATTATAGTAGTATTCTTATTGTATTTTACCTCAACATATAAAATATAATATAAATTTCACTAACATATCGAATTACAAACGTAATTTTAAAATTTGATGTAAATAAAGATAATGTAAGTTTTTATCAAATTCGTCATGTGTATTGTAGTTATAAGTATGATACGAAATAATGAAACATGAACATGCGATCACCACTATGATAGTACAATCAGCGTATGGCTATGACAGACTATGCTACAGACTATGGCTGTAACCCTCTTATTCTGAGAGGAGACCCTTTACGTTTCAGCTTTGAGACCGTACTCCCCCGGAGTCCAAAATATTTGGTTGCCCGGAAGCTGCCCGCCGAGCCATTGAAGTAACGTCCGCGAATCGCTAGATGACATATGACCGATATGACAGATGACAGATGATTCGTGTCTAACAGTGGAAAGATAAAAGGGTCGAACAATTTACCACTCAAGACACCGACACACTTCATCAATAATTAATTAATACTTTATTTTGATATTTTAACGAAATAATTATAAAGAGAACCGTAGACGGATGCGGTCAGAAGCAGAAATAGAAGTTTTCAGAGTAAAAACATTAATATAGAGGAACCAGACATTAACTCTTTATTCGTACAGTAGCAAGTGATCCAATGAAATAATTTAGTTAAAATTATGAGCGATTTGAAAAAAAAATCTTTCTCTTTTATTCTTTACAGTTTATCTTTCGTGATTTTGAAGCTCAATTGACAGTCACGTTTAGTATAATTTAGAAATACCTCATTAGATTCTAATTATAAAATTCTTACTCGAAAGTCCTCATTCAATTTTATTATTACAGTCAAGTAATTTTTTACTGGAAACTCCTGGCTGTCACCTCGCTGTGCCTTATTCATTGCGTGTCGACTCGCACGCACACTGTCAAATGATAACTCTTCGTCTATCATTCACAGAGGAATGAACTTGCCGAGTGCTTGCTTTGTTATGGCCTTCGTAGATAAGCTGTCCACGACTGAATTAGTAATTCATAGCGCTATAAAACCACTAATAGCCGCGTTGGCATGTATTTAAACAAAGGAACGAATGAAGCCGTGAATGGCTCTGTATTTCGTTTTTAATGTAACCATTGAATTCTTTTGTAATTAATGCCTGTCAATTGCACACTCTAAGCTTGGAGTATTGCAAGGTACAACTTTGGACCAGCGATTCAAAAACATTCTGATACTTGTACTGCCCACATAGGAAACATTGCAAAGTTTAGTGTCGCAATATATCCATACAAGAACTGTACTCAGAATTTTAACTATCTTGGAGCCACTGGTCGAAGATATTGTATGCATAAAGTAATATACATATAATAAATGTAAACTCCAGTCCATTCGTCGAGGCTAAACTACACATACCTATCGATGTACGATAAAACAGAACAATACACAATTTAACGAAAAAAAAAATTATTTAGTTCGCATATTATGTAGACCTAAATGTTAGATTTTATTTACAAAGTAACTGCCCTTTGTTGTACGTAAAATTGTCACAGAATTTGTATAAAAAGCATGGTGCTCTGTTTAACTGACCATCTTTACAGTAGTCTTTGCGGTCTGATACGAGTTCACAGCAGCAATGTTAGACCATGACGTAGACTTAATGGCAATCAATGAAACATGGTTAAGGCGTGGAGAAGAAGGGCGCGCTCCCGTCGTTCCCGGATATAGGCTGATACATACGCCGCGGCCAACAGAAGTGCGTGCTCGTGGTGGAGGTGTGGGATTCTATATCAAAAAGCCCCTACGGGTAAGAGTTCTACCCAATCCGGTCTCTCCACTTGTTGAACAGATGTGGCTGACCCTGAAGGTCAGCAATAAATCTGTACTCTTCGGAACGGCATATCGTCCTCCTTGGCTGAGTCTGCAAATCTTTCTAGACGCACTGACAGACTCAATCTCATCGTTCCCATGGCACTGTGTTGTGTACATGATGTGGTGGATAATAAAAATTATTATTATAATCCCCGCGCTGGGCATGCGGGTCGGGAATCACAGAACACAGCTTCTTCAGGGCATGTATCGTTCATGGGCGGGCCGCACCATACCGAGAGTGACCAGCGTCAGATTTATACCCACTCACAGTCACACACATACACAAATGGAAACCAAGAAATATCTGCAAATTCAACTAGAAGGAAAATGGATGTAATAAATTGATAATTATTTCATATCTCATCAGTAAGAGTATTTGGAATTTACTAATTCATTGACAATGATCGGTTAAGACGTGATCCATGTCTGGGCGGAGTGAGAATACATTCCCCAACAGGACTGAGATACAAGAGCCGAGTAAACCCGGCCCTAGCTAATCGCGGTATGCTGCAGCCTGCCGGGCACAGCTGCGAGTACATGCCCGGGCTGTCTCGCGCAGTACGTCGGCGTTGCGAGACGCTGTGCTCCGCCATACCGCATGCACGGCGTGGGAAATGTGCTGGCTATAATAATGTCTTGAGCTTTTTACGCTAAATATCGCTGGCTGAGCTGAAACAGTGATGGAAAACACCGCGAGGGAACCTGCCGACCTTAGAGCTATCCATAATGTGATGTGCTCTGTGTAAGATGCCAGTTCTCACTTGACGGCCGTGGTCTACCGCGGCTTATTCAAATTCTTTTATTCATTATAAGGTCTTCCTGTCTTAATCCCGTCTCATTCTCAGACCCGAGTGCGCGAGTAGATCGATAAAAGGGATATCACCATCCCTGTAGATGAAGCAATTTTTTCTCTTTAATAACGACCTTCATATAAAACTTTAACACAAATTCTATATTGAATATGAAAGCGAATAAAAAATCCATTGCGTCCATCCATCCAAATTCGCGATACACAATGTATTTATAGTTTCCTAGCCATACACATGGGAACGGTCAGTTTACTTTAGCGTCTGTAGATGACGCAATCCATTAATTTAGTTGTACCTACACTCGGATGTCTGATTAGATACTACGACCCGGACACGCGACGATAGTCTCGAGATTAAAGTACGTATCATATCTTTGGCATACAATTCAATGGCCGCTGAAGACGCACTGAGGCAGCCCGACGGTAGTTCCGCATCCACTCATTCCCAAATGAGGTGGGTTTTGTCGCAACACCACTAAGCGGCGCGTGTCGTGAAACAGCAGATAACGATAGAAGATATGTACATATTTGTTAGTAGCTGTCGCGTCCGATATCTGTATCTACAAGCTGGCTCTTAACTTATTCAAGATTCTCAACACAAAGTTACCTGGTATAAGATTTCATACAATTTCCGTACTAATATTACATTCACTACTTCGTTTAACCTACGTTTAACGTATTGGATTATACGTTATACATTATATAGTACCTACACTTTTAAATAAAAAAAAAGTTTTATATCTGTATATATACACATATAATAAATCTGTAATTGACCGGTGTCTGTACATAGACGATAATTTCGTCAATTTTCTGTTAGAAGTCTTTATTTACATTACAAAATAAAGACATGGATTCATGTATGTACTCGTATGTTTCTCTACTCATATATGTCTATTTGACTGTTTGTTCGTACATTTGTGAGAATCTGGAAAAACTATGCGGAAATATATGCGAACGAAATCGTGTATCGAATGATCGCGTAAGGAAGACTATCTTAAACCTAAAATAATCAAATTGTTATATCTTTAATATGCGCATATTATTGTAGCCCTAAATTTTAACAAATTTAGGGCTACAATACAATTTAGTGATAACTCACGTGGCGTTATCGTATCGCGGTGGTATAAAAATGATTGGATATAAATACCTTAGTCGACACAAGGACGTTAGTTAGTAAACATCGCGATGGCGGAAGTAGCGAACGTTTTGAAGCCCGTGCTGGACAAAATCGCAGAAGAACAGAAGTATTATGATTACAGCACGGAGGTGACTTTAATAAACAGCGGGGGAGCAAATTACACTTCGCAGCTCTACAATGTCACGCTCTCCGCAGCAGGCAGACATGATGTTAAATTATTCGCTAAAGTTGCGGCGTTGGGTGAGAAAATGAGATCAATGAGCACTATACAAGTATTTGAAACAGAAAGTATGTTCTACACTAAAATACTGTCCAAGTACAGAGAATACGAGGAAAAGTACAAGTTTCCGACCGAAGACAGACTGATTTTGCCGAAGTTCTACGGAGCCAGCACGGAATATATGAAAGAGGTGCTCGTGTTAGAAGAACTGACGTGCGGAGGGTACGCGCCGTTCGACAGGTTCACATGCTA
>DWFO01002761.1:0-13219 GCA_018246595.1 Mimoniades nurscia nurscia | reverse complement strand
CCATCACTCCCTTACTTATATTGGTTTACAACAACTGATTAGAACACCTGCGCGATGATTCACAATCATTTCAAAGAAACAACACGTGTTAAGCTTCTGTCGCACCAGATGGCGCTGTTGATCGCCCTTTTCTCCTAATTGTATCATATAAATTTGGGTGTGCTTAGAGTTTAATACTGTTCTCATGTTCGTCGTACGTCGTAATTGTGGTGGCTTAGAGTCTTACGGTTCACCTTAAAATATTGCGTATAATAAGAGCTCTTGAAATAAGAAAGAAAAAAAGTTTATTAAAAGTGACTTTCTATAGTAGGACAATGTAATAAAATGTATACATATATTAATCACTACAAAGCGGACCCTATGTTAATATTGTGTTAGTTGTTAAGGAACTGGGCTTCCGCAGGCCACACTCGGTGAGCTTTCGGCGGGTGACAAGCAACAGATCCATTAAACAAATCATAGAACATAACTGGACATTTAGTCGAAAGTTACAAACAAAAACTATAGCCGCCAAGAAAATAATGTAGCTTAAATTATCAAGGAATATAAATTTTTCGATGTACTCGTATTTAGAATTTAAAGATGTGTTACATTTCGTGAGGATCTCGTGAATTTCTGTTTTAAATATAAGACATAATTCTACTAGTACTTTAATGTGCTGATGTATAAATAATCTATAAAACGTTTATGTGAGATTATTTATTAAATCGGGTAATCATTTATGCGTACATGCTAAATCCATTTTTATATGAAAATATAATTCTCGGAAACACGGTGCGAAAAATCCGCGGAAAACCTCCTGAATTTATAAATAAATGTAATTGAAATGAAAATATTTTTTTACCGTCTATCGAATACAGGTACTATTATATTGATAATAAAGTTGATTTAACGCTGAAAAGAAAATGTTTTATTATTTAAATATTTCATTATATTTCTCCTATCTACTCTAATCTGTTTTTTTTCTGTCCCATCGTACCCTGGCCGGCCCCGTTTCGTCTATTCCTGGCCTGTCGCGCCCCGTCTTGTTCAATGAAAAAGATAAAGAACTCTTTGCTATGTCAGGCGGCGCGTCGGTGACCCATTTCTCATGAATGTACAATTAGATTATTAAAACAATAGAACAATTACGATTTTCCTTCCAACACAGATATAAAAGCAATATTTTCTGACCCATAAACTACAGTATCCCCCGACGTCGGCTACTTCCCCGCTACATTGAACAATGGACGCGTTAGACGTAATTAGTCTTGTAATTATGTGATTACCCGCGGACAAAGAATAAAGACTTATGCCTTCTTAGGCGGCTTTTAGTTCTAAACTGGTTCACATTCTATTTATTGTTGCGTAGCTTCTAATTATAGCTTTAATCTCGATGATTTTCACCCTGTTGTGGTGTTATGAAGATGTATTTTTTAATTAGTAGGCGTGTCGTACAGTATATGTTGCAAGCGTTTAAGTAATTCTAAGACTAACAGTTCAGATTCCAGCTTGCGAATTAGGGGACGTGAAGTAGAAATCCGAGCTATTAATATGCGAGCTATTAATAAATATGCGTATTTTTAAAACTTAGTTTAAAGTTACGTTTTGTTACGTAAAATATAACTGCCTTGTTGGTCGTGTGGCTGCCTAGCTGGTCATGTTGGTTGGCGACTGCCGAACGAGAGGTCCCGGGTTCGAATCCCGGGTCGGGCACTACTAAATTTTCTAATTTAGATTTTCTAGTAGTGGCTCGGAGTCTGGATATGTGCCCGGTATATGGCAACGGGCTCACCACCTATTCCATCGTGGGACTTAAAAGTGTTCTACATTCCTCTGCCTACCTCTTCGGGGATTACAGGCGTGAAGTTACTTTTTTTTTGTATTGTAATAGTAAGACCTTGAACGTGAAAAAATCTTGAAATATTGAATTACAGACACGGAGCAAAATAATCGCTGTCAATATTGTACTTGGCTCGTGTCGGCCAGATATCAAATACTTACTTGGAACTTAAGACGCGTGGCTTAGACGTCATGTTTGCAGGGACTTCAATTTCAATACAAAGGGTCACGATGACAGTCGAGTCGTGCTAGATGTAGATTTCTCGGTGCGGAGATCACTAACGCTCGTCAAATTAAATTTAAATTAAAAACATTCTATTTTATCACAAGATAAATTCGTAACTTTGAATCGCAAAATCGACATATAATGGAGACATATACGAGCTTAAGTTATTAATAAAGTGTATCGTAAACGTATACCATTCGCAAATCACTACCGCTATATACTAATAAACACAAAAAAACAGGTGTATACTAATATACACCTGTTTTGTTGTGTTTATTACAACTTTACATTACATGTTGTCTTATATTCTCCTTCAAGTTATTGTCCATGTATAATTCATCTTCATTGTCTATTTAATCATCATCAGCTTATTGCAGCCCACAGCTGGACAAAGGTCTCCCCTGAGGTGTGTTGCCCATAATTCATACACATACATACATACATTTGTGCTCTTACCTTCGTCCCTTACGGGGTAAGCAGAGGGCACCAAGTGTCAAACATTTCTATCGTCACAGACCTGCCGAGATTTTCCTACATTTATCACTCTTAACATAGGTACTCGTATATGCATGCCGATGTCGGAAACTTCTGGACTCCTCCATGATTTAAATCTTGTATTTAGATTTTAACATAATTCTTATAATTCACTCTCCACAATTATAAAGTGTATCAGGGTACCATCCCCTTAAGAAATGTAACACGATATCGAGAAACTATAACTTGTCCTGGATCCCTTTAGGATTGTCAAGTTACAAGGTCGGACATAACGCAAACATAAATAACAATAATAGAGACATATTTGACAAGCGCGTTAGTTCGCTAGTAGTGAACTTACATAGGATCGTGAGTTCGATTCCCAACCGGGACCGACATTGATATGATGAGGAGCAGTACTTATTCTGTCTCGGTGTAACAATGAAAGAAGGAAAATCTATATTATATTGATATGTATAAATGTATATACATAATGTGTACATAGTTTAGCAACAGTCTGGTTAACGGAGCGTTGGCTCTGCTTGCTTTGAAATTAGTTGCCCGTGTGTGAAGATACCCCAAGATTTTTATTTATTTATTCATTTGAATCTGCATTACAGCAGAACCTCTGCTCTTTAAACTATCACTCTCCTCTTGTAACTTACTAAATGAATTACTGTATTATTGTAAAGCTTTAAACGTTTTACTGCGAAAGTCACACCGATTAAATATATTTGATAGACGTGTGCCGTCCAATTCTAATATTTATAGCAAGAATGTTGGAGACAACCACTGCAATACTAGAGGAGTCGTATTGTACTTAGATACAGTCAAGTAGAACAAGATAACGTGCAGACTATGGCCAGCGCACGAGAAAAACATAAGTTGTACAATAACAAGAACAAAAGCCATTCCCACCGCGAGTTTAAACCTTTTAAAAACAATAGATCCATTTTTATTACACTTCTTAAACGTAAATAACAGGCGAAAATACAATAACCGCCGCTCTCCATTCTCCACTTCATAAAAGACCGTTGAAAGAAGAACAATTTTTGAAAATGCCGCCGTCCGCGTCCGTGGAACAGCTGTGGCAATAACAATGAATGATTTCCCTCCTCGGGAGGGGCGATTAGAGCTATAACAGGCTTGCGATAACCGTCGGCAAGTATCACGTCGCGAGTGATTCTATAACAAACCTAATTCATACATTTACATATATTGTCTACTTACATACATACTTGTCTTACCACCGGGTCCCTCACGGGATAGGCAGAGATCAGCGAGTTCCAAATATATCCAATCTTCATCTTCGTCACTCTCTTCATACATGCGAAATATATATTTATATTGTCTAAGTTTTTCAATACTGGTTGTTATGGGTTCTCATACACAGGTACGCCTGATTTTAAGTGGTCGCTGTCGGTAATAGGCATCAGAAATCAACTTCGAATAGAACCGAAATTCCATCTGAAACCAATTTCGTAAAAGACACGAGTAGCTGCTCCTGGAATACTCCTCGAGTCGGAGAAGGTTGTAAAATTTAGTTGACACTGAAACACATGCAGAAGAAAATAATAGAGACATAATTCGGTAAAGATTATCGTATTGCGAGCGACATTACATTGTTGAAGGGATAAATGATTTTATCGCTCGTCAATTGCGGTGAAACAGGTTCATAATGGCAGGTTTTGCACTCAAATCATTAGGCAAAAATAAACAGTGTCCATTAGAATTAGTGACGTGAGGGAGCGATTTGGATGATTAAAAGCCTCCAATGGCAATCGATGCGGCATCGCTGGCGTTGTGTATATGTATGTGTGTGTGTGGTGTGTGTGTGCGTGTGTGTAAAAGCGCGCATCTCCGAGGAGTGGGCTAATCACAAATATTTTCACACTGACAAGTTATAAACCGAGGGAAATGTGCCGTTACATCTTATTACCGCCGTATTTTTTACTCGTCGTTCTGAGTTTTACGCAAATTGGTTTCTGGATCGGATAAGAATCCACAAAGATGTATCTGTGAGGGGATTACAAAAACTGTCTCATCTTCATTTTATTGATGAAGAAGAATAACTTATTATTTTTGTTAATAAAATTAGTATTATCGAATTCCAATAATTTACTTGTTTATTGGAAATGAGGTACATTATACGAAGCAATTTGATAACTGTTGTGTGTGATTTGATAATAGGCATGCTAACCTCATGTCCGAGCCACTGCTTAAAACGCGGTGGGTGGATAATCTAATACGGAAAAACGTATAACGTAAATTTTAAAAAGTATTTTATAGTCGACATTTTGACTACTTCCGGTACATGGCGTGAAGTTAAAAGGCATCGTCAAAGCGGCCCTTCAGTATTTCTTTCAAACTATGTACTAGAAGCGATTCTGGACCCGCGGCAGAAAGATTTCCACTCTGAAATAAGACACGTTAAAGAAATAAACGTAGGAAAAAGTAGCCTAATAACTTAGAATTCAGGAGTCCTGTTGAATGAATAACTGAGAATTCTTCTTTTTCGACATTATTGTATGGATTTGTTTTAAATGTTAAGTATAATTCGTTGTAATGGTGCAAGAAAACATCTTGAGTAAACTCACTTAGAGCTGTGTATAATTATTACTTCTTTCAGAGAAGTGTCAAATGTGCTGGCACACACAAGCTTGGTAGTCTATCGTCTAAGTCTAATTGCTCCGAGAAGAGCCTGTAATTCAACATAATAAATATATTCTTTAATAAATATAATTTTTATCGTGCCGTATACAACAATGGCACCGCGTACACCACGTTCACGGTCTACGGGCTGCCCTAACGATCAACCACATGTGGTCCAAAGCTGCACCCCAAAATGACACCAAACGTATACCGTATTTACATAGCTATAAAATCGACAATCGATTGTATTCACAGGCTGCACAGACGGTTCCCTATAACATTTTAAGATGGCGTATGCTATAGTCATTATTGAATGAGTGTTAAGATTGAATTTAGCTTAGAAGGCGAGTCGTCCTGATATGAAAATTTAAGCGTTTACCGTAATGGCGAGTTCTTTTTACAATGTAAGTTTTAAGCACTCACTTTCAGGTCCCTTCGACCGTTAATCTCGAGCTTTTGAAAAGGTTCTTTAAGTGTTTACGTTTGATAGTTTAAGTAATTTATTTTTACACTTTTACCTGTAATCCCCGAAGAGGTAGGCAAAGGATTTAGAACACTCCCACGTTTCACCATTACATTTACATATATTTACATACCTTACATTTACATATATTATCTGCTATCGGTCGTGACTACCTTCGATGATGATGGTTCGGTGACTGCCTCGTTGGTCGTGTTGGTTGCAAGTGCGACTGCCGAACGGGAGGTCCTGGGTTCGATTTCGGGGTCGGGCACTACTAAAGTTTCTAATTTAGATTTTCTAGTAGTGGCTCGGAGTCTGGATATGTGCCCGGTATATGGCAATAGCCTCACCACCTATTCCATAGTGGGACGTAATCGTAACTGGAGAAAAGTGGGAGTGTGCTACATTCCTCTGCCTACCTCTCTGGGGAGGCCAGGCGTGATGTTACGTTTATATTTATTCGGGGGCACGGCAGTGTTTCGCCAAGTAAAGCTAATGCAGAAGCAAGGCCCTGCTGGTTAGCAAAGCGTTTCGTCCTATTAATATTGATCGTTTATAATTTTAATATGGCTTACACTAGATAACGGATAACCAAAACTTATAGTATTTTTTTGTTAACAAACGAATGAAACACAAATTCAAATTCAAATTGTTTTATTCACTATAAGGTATATACTCGTACATACACTCAATGAAGGTCATGTTTTAGTCATTGTAATTCGGCTTTGTGCGCCCCTGAGGCTATACTAGACCGGGAGAAAAAATCCGGAGAAAAAACTCCCAGCACTCTCATTGTCATTTATACTAACAGTTTTCAAATTAAAATTTTTTATTGCCCCTTGTTATTCACTTATTTACAAAGTTTGAGAATACATATTGAATTCCAAAAAAAGATTCAATTTGATATGAAATGTTGATAAAAAGCTTTGATACTTTGATACTATTTGAATGTAAGATTGCATAATATATAACAATAAAAGTCAATGACTTAATTTCTCACAATTAGTCCATAGAAATGTCTATTGCGAGGGACGCGAAGACAAAGCGGCTAAAACACTGGTTTCGACCGAGAATTAGCGTGTACTTAGTTAACACGCGATAAATATTACTATTGTTATTATATGATTGTCTCCTTGGGTAAGTGGCTAGATGCGCAACTACTGCCCGAACAGTCCTAGGTGCGATACCCGGGTCGGGTATTATTGGGTTTATCTAACTTGAAATAGCTCGCTGTTTGGATTCGTATACTCTGTAAGACAATAGGATCACCTCCTATTCCATGGTGTGACGTATAAAATAGATAACTAGTGAAGTACTACAGTCCTCTGCCTACCCATTAGGGGAAATACAGGCGCGATGTTATGTTACAATTACTACTCTCGGTCAATTATTATTCATAATTACACAAGCTCAATTATGTAACTAACTCAACATGTATTTAACAACAATTGCGTAACTAAGTCAACATTTGTTTCAATCCTCATTATTGTAATATTCGCAATGAAATCTATGTGTTATTCCGTTATAATTAATTTAAAAAAACAGTCGCAGAATTAGAGCTTAGAGAATTAGGTTTACTTTAGACATGATAACTTTTAAGCAGTGAAAGCCTCAAGACCTTGTGCGTATTCTACGTGAAATGTTTTTGGTGGAACAGTTACTCGTATTTATGTTAAGCAAGACGCTCACCAACGCGCTATTGTTCGGGTTAATGCACACTGGCGTCGATCTATTTCTTTTTGTGTATCAAGAGCCGTAGGTGAACAGGTTACTAGTAATAATATAATATAATTCGGTCATTCGTCGTTTTGTCACAATTTTGTAGAATTCAATCTATACATAGATGACTACAAGCAATGAATTAGACAGCATAATCTTCAGCCTTTTGTAGTCCAGTGCTGGACATACGCCTCCTCTGAGGGATTATGGGATTATCCCCATTACAATCCCCAGGCTGGGCATGCGGTTTGGGAATCGTAGAGCACAGGTTTGCAAATTAGAATGAAATATAATAATTAAAGTTACATCGTGCTTCTAACCTTCCAAGTGGTAGGAAGAGGAGTTTAGTACACTCCCAGGTTTCACCAGTTATGTTTACGTCCCACTATGGAACAAGTGGTGAGCCTATTGCCATATACCAGGCACATATCCAGACTCTGAGCCACTACTAGAAAATCTTAGTTAGAAAAATCCCATAGGGCCAGATCCGGGGTTTAAGCGCAGGACCTCTCGATCGGCACTCGCGCTTGCAACCAGCACGATCAGGGCATTTAATTATGTTAGATTTATGAAACAATTAATTTTAAATATAATCCATATTTAATTTGAAGTAGACATATTTATATAAATATCGTTGTAGGCTCAACTTAAAATCAAGGGTAGGTTTTGATATGTGTATCTGAATATTGTATGGGCGATTCAATTGGTATGGTAAAACTTAGAACACCAATGATTCCGTGATTAATAAACTCAATCAGATTTCTACGCTCAAAAACTTTACTATTCGGTATGAAACCAAATCTTCTCGAACGAACGGTGAATGGCAACAAAATTAAAAAAAAAACTTTGGAAAAGTATGAAAATTTGGTCTCAAAACGAATGAATGAAAATCTAGTCTGAGAGCGGCAGAAAGGAATTCTGATAAATGTCCTTCCATTTTCAATGCCCATATGACGGATGGGCTTTTATGTTACCGCCGCGAATTGTATAAAAAATGATAAAAGACCGATAGATAGATAGATAGATTTGATGGATTGGTATTTGTATAAATAGTTTATTGATAGGTTTTCGTGACTGAGGAGAAATGTTTTCTGAATCGACTGTTCGCTCAAACAGAGGTAACAAAGTAAGGATTATGGGTCTTCCACTTTATCCAAGCAGGTCTCATGGGAATATAGTTCCATGGTGTTGACCGCCCCATCTTATCTTGACCGCTTCGTTGGTAGAGTGCTTGCTACCGTGACTTCTAATCGGAAGCGCCTGGGTTCGATACCCGAGTCGATTACCATTGATTCTTTTTTCACTTATTTCAGTAGACATTTCTAATAAAATAACCCTTGGAGTCTTGAATGGCAATAGACTCACTCCGTATTCCATACAGGCACGTTAAACGTAACTGGTGAAACGTGGGAGTATGCTATACTCCTCAGCCTACCTCTTTGGGGATTACAGGCGTAATGTTAAGTTACTTTTGACATTTATCAAGCTATGCATATACTTATACGTACATGGTTCAAAATAGTAAAATTTGGCCCTATTAGTAATTCACCTTAAACAGCCTGTTAATGACACCAAAAATTAACCTGTTTGGAGTGAGAACCAAAAATGAATACAAAGTTACTATGAGTTTGTTTTCGGTACAGTTCCAACTTCCAATACAGTTGCGGTTGTGTCAATACGCTTGTGGGTGGCATTATGTAATGAGACGCCTGTCTTCGTGCGACGCTAAGGCCATTGACATATGCTACGTTAACTGGAGTAGTAATACGTTGACGGTCGTCCTCCTAAAACAGATATTTTAATAGTGTCAATAGGTGTGGCTTTGTAATATATGTAGGAGTATTGTAACAATCAATTTGAAAATGGAATGTAACATCACTTGGAAATGGAATGCCAATTATATAGATATGGAGTATGGTATATTTCGAATGTTCATATTAGGTGTTTGGATTATCAGCAAATTAATTTGCCGTTTGTTTTGGAATATAAATAGATATGTTGGCGGGGCCTGAATATATGTATAAATAATCAAATTGTTTGAAGCGAGTGCAAATGTACGATGTTAAGAAATAATTATGGATGTGTCCTTGCAGCACAGCTGTTGGTAAGTGGTATACCATCAGAATGCATAACAACGTGATATGATTCAATCGAATGACCTAAAATAAAGTATACGTCTGGTATCTACGAAGAGAAAGTGATGTATCGAGCCAGCAACGGTTATGTAATGGTGCCTAAGTGGGCTTTAAGGAACATTGGCCAAAGATACCAGTATGTTGTTTTGCAATAATTAACAAAAGCGTACAGATACAGACAGACACGTCTTTCGAAATTAGGAGTCAAAGAGCATTTTTGTGTAATTGGTCCAGTATTTTAGCAGTTCACATTGAAGAGTGAAAGGTGGGCGTGATGTAGTACGCTCGACCATTGAGAACGTCCTTTGCCTCCGCATTATGTAATAGCACGGCTCCGGCGCCCACCTCCACGGACATGATAATTAACACGAAATTGACACTTTCATAGACTTACGAATTTTTTGTCGCGTCTCACCATGCCTATGTTACGTGTTAATCTGTCCGAAACGGCACATTAGTTTAAAGAAATTTACTCTAGAAACTGGACTAATTATCTTTTATAAAAAAAGGCAGTTATCCAAGTAACTATACCTACAACGTTTGCAATGCGGCACAATACAAGAAAATGTTATATATTTTATTTGAAAGCGATGAATCGTAAAGGTGTCGTGAAGTGTACCTGCTTCAGTGTCGGAAATGGACTCGCCGACATCAAAGGCTTAAATTCTCGACGTATATACAAGCTAGCAGAGACGGGGGCTCGCACTTGAGTCAATATTGCCCCTGCAGCGTTCGAGTGTCGACTCAATACGGCTTCAGAGCGTAACTCAAAACTCTTTGCTCCATAGCAAACACTGAAAGGAGCTTTTAAGAGGTTTCTATTTTCTTGTCGCATTTTGTTCCATCCTTTCGATTCGTTAGCTTCAACAGTTTTCCTATCTACTTAAAGGAATATTTCCGCCTATTTAAAGACTTACCGCTGTTTAATAGTGTTCCATTAATTTGTAACGATTGTTATATAAAACTGATATTTATTGCTTTTTCACTGAAAATGTTCTGACGATATTACGTCGGTACCATATACGGTGTCGGTCGAGATCATAAAAGCGTGTAATTTGGGGAGGCGTGGCTTGCTGTTCCTCGGGCATGCAATCTGATCAATTCGTAGGTCAACAGATATAATATCTTTCGATTTATCGGGTACATCGCGATGACCTGGGCAACTGGATTTCGAGAGCCGTTATGCGAGTATTTCGCCACATGGTAGGTACATGATTGTAAATTTTTTTATTCATTAATTGCCATTGCAAAAATCCACATGAAAATATCCACACACGCAATACACATGAAAAAATACACATTTGAAAAAATACACATACAATTTTATACACATTTTGACAAACTGCGATGCAGTTTGTCGGCAGTCAAATCCGCGGTTTGCGATCGCCAACTCGTAGGCCCAGCGTGGGGATTATGAGCGTAACCCTTTAGAGGAGGCCTGTCTCCAGCAGTAGACTACAGCAGACTGATAATGATGATGAAATGATTGATCGCGGCGAAGGTAATGAAGCGTGCTTGTCGCGCAGTTGCCGCGTCACAGTCATTACGCGGCTCGGCGGTTATGTTACGTAATCTAAATATGAATTGATGCTTCACTAGGCAAATGAATTATGTGGAAAAGATTGAGACTCGGTATAAATGTGCTTGCTCACGCCTTGCTACACGATTTTGAGGTCAATGATGTTTGAAGGTTGACTCGTGTCTTGATGGTATGTTCTGAATTATTTATGTTGTCTTTAAAAATTTAAGTATAATGTAGAGTGATAGATAACTTCTCTATATATATGTACTTATGTTTGTGTTAATGTTCTATTACATAAACGAAACAATTGATTAATGATAGTGTTTGTTTAAACGTAGACGTTGTTTATAAACGTAGACATATAATGGTTTACAGACAGACATAATAATATAATGTCAAACGTAACAACAAGATGTAATTTAATGAAATATTGTGATAACTTATACATACTAGTTAAACAGTGACATCACGCTTCTAATCTTCGAAGAGGTAGGCAAGTGCAGTTCATTCCCGCGTTTCACCAGTTATGTTTACGTCCCTCTATGGAATAGGTGGTGAGTATATTGCCATGCGCCGGGCACATGTTCATAGTATGAGCCACTACTAGAAAATCTAAATTAGAAAAATTCCATGATGCCCAACCCGGGATACGAACCCAGGGCCTCTCGATATGTAGTCGCGCTTGCAACCAACTGGACCAGCGAGGCAGTCACAGTGTACCAACTAGTTGTAACATTAACGTAATAGTTTCTGAAACGATTGTTCAAGTTTAAGTGCCATAACTTTACGTGTCAATAGCAGATAGATTGGGAGCTTCTTATCGTTCTACGCAGTTTAAAGTAATTGTGCTTGATGTGTAAATCGAATTGTTCAATTGTGAAGTAGAATTTACGTTCAGGTTTATTATCAATAATGATGCTCGATGTCTTCATTATAATGGAAAAGTAATATACCGTAGAAAAATGTAGAAGAAGCACTTCAGATCTGGAAAGATTTTGACATTCGAACACATAGTGGTGTTCTCTGACTACCTTCTAAGCGATCAGGTATAACTATGTCATCATAATAAGAATATAGGATATTCCAAAAACCGATAAGTTTAGTCGATCGATCGGAATAAGATCGATAAGATTAGTATTACACTTTAGAAACTAATTCACATATCTTCAAGGCAGGTCTCTTACGGATTAGGCAGTGAACACCGAGTGCCAAATATCTATACCATTACAGACCTCTACTTCTTTCCCATTCATCACTCTTTGCGTATACGCATGCCAGTTCTAGCGACTTCTGACTCCCCAATCAGCTAGTATCCGGCATATTCGATCAATACCGGTGAGTCTACTTTTGTAACTTCACCTTGTAATTCAACAATCAAGTCGTACCTGATTCTAGGAATTGGTGCAGGTCTAAAATTATTAATCTTGTTAAAAAAACTTCATCAGATCGGGTAGTCGAGATTATTATTGACATGTGATTAAATTTTATTAACGTTGAAGACATTTCATACGAAGACTATATCTACGATCATTTTCAATGTTTATCACGTACTTGTGTCTTGGTGAATTTTCTACATAATGGTTCATTCGATACTAAACACTCTATACGACACTCGATATAAAGAGCTTTTAGATCACGCTCTTCAACAATGCCTCGGACGCGTCGCTCAAATTACAGCCATCGCTTTGACAAAGTACTGCGACGTCTGTTACGAGGAATTACCCTTACAAAGGGGTTGGTACTTTGGTGTGCGTTTACTCGTACATTGTCATTGACTGTCAGTGTGTAAAGATAAATTAATATAACACCACGCTGTATGTACGTGATAAGATGATAGGAAATTTGTAATTTCAAAATTTAATTATCGAACGCTCATGATTTTGTTTATGTATGTGACTGCTGGTTAATCTACCGACCAGTCATTAAGTATTACAATAATCATTAAAAAAAATATATTCTAGTGGTTTAGAATTCAACCGGCCACTCCTGGGGTTATGGTTTCAAACCCTGTTGCCCATCGCTTGTACAAATTACATAAATGCGTTTTACGATTTAATATCCCTCGCTGTAACGATAAACGGCGAAGGAACTTGAGGAAGGAACAAATCCGATTTCAATTAATTTTATACGAAACGTAACTTCACGCCTGTAATCCCCGAAGAGGTAGGCAGAGGAATGCAGAACACTCCCACGTTTCACCAGTTACG
>DWFO01002760.1:0-13219 GCA_018246595.1 Mimoniades nurscia nurscia | reverse complement strand
TCGGCAGTCGCACTTGTAACAAAGACGACCAACGAGGCAGTCAATTGCTAACGTAATTAAAATTTTGTTTATTTATTCATTCTTTATTAATTTGTACAATGGCGGATTCATTGACTATTGACAATCTTCAATAGGCAGTCATCATTATGGGTCATGATGAGCTACGGGCATATTAAAACTACAGAAAAGTTAAATAAAGGCGAATAAAAAATACGAAGTTTGTTTAATATACATTCTACATATACAATTATGTAATTATATTATGTAATTATGTAATTATAGGTATAGACCTATATCAATGTAATATAGGAGTGAACTAAGAAATCTTCAAGGCTATAATATAACACTTTACTAGAGCTATATCAACAGATCCAACGGAGCTATAATTCTTGGCCACGGTCTTTGATAAGCGGATCCTCTATAACTTTTCAGACTGAAATATGATGATAATTGACCCGAGCCATAATAACGCAGATAAATATTACTGTGAACAACGCAGTACCAATTGTTCTGAAGTACTTGGTTTATAGATAGATATTAATAAATCAAATATATTATCAATATTAACGCCGCCGGCGATACATCTATGGGCGATTTACGAGTCCAATCTTGTCGATTTGGCATAATTTTCTATTAGGCGCAGACATTTTGTAAATCGACTGCTATTACGTCTAATACATCATCTTTTCCGGTTTTCTGTTCAGCTTCGGCCTTGAATATATGGATTGCCTTCTGGGCGAATCGTATTGCAATCGAATATTAAGAACATTTGTTTCCGGTTTTTAGCATCTAATATTAGCACTGCATGTTGTGGAATTTTACGGTATTTTAGTAACAATTTAAAATTTTTAATTCGATCTAAATTAGGAAAATCCAATAGTACCCGACCCGAGATTCAAATCTAGGATCTCTCGATTAGGAGTCGAACTTGTAACCACTGGATCAACGAGGCAGTAATTATTGATAGAGAAATCATTTATATACCTGAAAACAGGAGAACAAACAGCATCATCATTCCGAATTGTCCAAACTAAAATATCCAAAGAACGCCTCGTATGCAAGTATATTCATTGATGCCGTGTGTCATTAAAGATAATGTCACGATGCTCGATCGTGACGCGTGTAAGGCAGAGCCGCTGTGACGAAAGACGACATTAAGCGTTAACGATTTGTTCTGTGGTCAAGTGATAAAAAGTGCGTAACAAGTCAATACTCACTAAAATATGACGCGGAGGCCATCTTAAGAAGTTGAGGCCATCTTAAGGCGAATGTTAGTATTCCAGTGGGACTCTTGGAGAAAATATCAAATGATAATTAAGTCATCATCATCATTATCAAACGTTTAATAGATCAATTGCACATGATCCACTTCCAAGGTAGTCTTCTCAGGATGAAAAGAGTTTAAGCCACATTCAAATATGACATTCTCCATACTCTTTAAATATCTTACTGGAAAATCTCTAGATTTACTTGTGCCCTGTCGATGTTCTCCTTCACAGTTACAGGACGAAGTGTGTAATTTTGAAGCTCACATGACTTTTTTTTAAAATTAATTCTTAACGCATCTTTATAAATATCGGAAAACTACCGCGTTTCCAAATCGAATGACGTATGTCTTATTAAAACTGTGACGAAACTTGATCCCGAACTTACTCAAACACTTCCCCATAAAACTTCTTAATTACCCACTCAATGAATATCACTGGATATTTAAAAGCGAATTAAAATAATTTTACTATTGGAACATTAAATTTTATTACGATCATCATTTTAAATGAGATGGTATAAGAACATCGTTAGTAAATGTAATAAAGTTTGTCATTTTCACTCATTTCTGAAGGTTTTCGACACTTTAAATGATCTCCTCTTATTATCTTAAAAAGGTCAGATAAAACTGAGGAATTTGAATTAATATGTTGAATTGTAATGTCACGGCGTGAGGTATCTGTAGGGGTTTCGTTTACTTCTTATATTACAATACGAGAAAGAATCAGAAAGATTTTATCTTCGCTGTTATCTGCAACTCGATTGGCAACAACACCAAAACAAGTTTACATCATCCTTCAACCCTTATTTAACTGTTATAGATCTCCAGATCCACGGATCAAACTCTGTATAATGACTTTTGTTGTTAGTTTAGTACTTCAGAAATAAAAATAAAACGAGCATCAGAGTTTATATAGACTATTATTACCTATATTAAGTATGCAATCAACAAACTATCAAATTTAAATGAGGTAATACAAGTAACAGGAATAAATTATAACTTAAACTACGAGATATAAATATGCACTCAACATGAACTACATAGTGCTAAACAACGTTTGTAACCTAACATTATTCATCATTGTCGACCCTAAAGCACGGTAATTTACACGCTTGTAGCTTTGAAACAAATTATTTCACGGTACAATGGAAATGCAACCATAGAAGCAAATGACCAAAGTTCACATTTCATTGATGTCTCTTTTGTCATAGGTCATTACAGTTTTAGCGATGCACAGTTGTATTGACGTGACAAATACAGTGACAAACAAGTTGAACGGTGGCTCCGTGACAGTGCCTTGTGGTTCTAACGCTTAAGTAAACATACATTGTCTGGATATTAGCGTGGGAACCAGACAACATAGGTGATTCCCTTCGAACAACTGTTTTAAAATATAACACCGGCTTTATTAGGTAATGGTGAAATACTTCTAATTTACTTCAATAGGAGCACACCGAATCTACTTAAAGGTTTTTATATAGTGCATTAATTATAATGCATTGCATTATAATGCATGCAGTGCATTAATTATAATTAAATAACCTATTTAGGTACAGCTACTTGCTTGGGCCATAATTGGACGACATAGTTAAAAAGCAAATATTATTAATATACGAAACCGAAATAAAGTAAACGGAAAAAACAATAGAGGGAGAACTTTTCTTGCCCTCCCTGACTCACCTTATCCCCGCTGGTGAATAAGATAACATTGATACGGAAGTACAAACAAGTTCATTGAACAAATATTTGTCTCCAGATAATATTATTGTTTGCTGTTTCGCACACAATTAGACATTTCCTCACATTGTTAGTTTACATTGTCCCACTTTGCTGTCACTAGTTCAGTATAAAGTTCATAAGGCAATGTCTTTATAGTCAAAGTTCCATTTTCTCCTATTTTACCATCAGTAGCCATGACACCTATAATTGCGGAGCCAGAAATTAAGTTTTTCCTAATTAGGTGTCTATTTTCAACGTTGATATTTGATTTTTTCTTTGCCGCAGTTGCTTATTGCGATGTAATGCTCCTTGCCTGACTCGTAAGGGACATGGTGTGGAGATATATAAAAAATTTTATGATCATAATATTAAAAATGACTAAGGTGCTAAGACAACTATCAGTTGAATATCATATTTATATAATTGTTTGTAAAATAATAAATATATGATAAAAATAAGATAATTTTACACTCAACAGTATCGGCCAGTCTCTAATTATGATAGGGTACTTCTCTTACATTTCGCAACGGCGTGCTCAGGTAACGCTTCCTCGACCGCACATTAGCTATGTAGTACTTGGAACGTTGCCAAGTAGAATGAAGTCAAGTGACATGTGGCGCTTATCACAAATTGTTACGGGCAAATTAGCATTAAACACATCTGCAAATCTCCATTGTCAGTGACTCTTGACAGAACAAAGATCGTGAAATGCCAGCGAACTTCGTAATTTTGAACAGATCCTCAACACCGTCATGTGTAAGGGACTTTATTCACTATCATCGTCAGAATAAGCGAGTACTTTACCCAACTTTGCCAATAGAAAGTGATTAACAAATTGTTATGATTTACCAGAACTTTCGTTTTCTTACTATGTAGAATTATTGGCCTCTTCAATGGTACGCCCCTGAGCTCGATCTTCTGCTCTTGGCATCCAACCGCTGCCAGCCACTGTACTTTTTCGGTTATCACATCACCTAAAGTGTATATCACATAAAATAAAGTCAAAATAATCACATGATCTATTCCAAAACTTCTTACTTTTTTTAAATAAAATAAGGATCTAGAGTAAATTTTAAATAACTGCAATTTTTTTTATAGCTTATCGTTTGTAATTACGCAGTAAGACAAAAAGGGTGAAGTCACTTGAAACCGTTGAGTTGAAGTTAGCACACAAGGAATTTTGGGCCTTTTGCGAATAGTTCAAATAACTTTATCAACCAATAAATTATCTTGATTATTCTTAGTGAAAGATATTTCTTGCCCAATAACATTCGAGTAATTGCACCCCACCTTACAAAATAGAAACGACATTAGCAGTATTCGCAATTCCTCTAATGTTAAATGTAACCTTATGCGACGGTTGACTATTTTACCATAATTACCTTTTAATGACCTTTTTAAACCTATATACCGACCTTTTAATGATAATCAAAACTAATAATAATATTAGTATTATAATCACATTCATAATGTAATCACAATAAATAACGAACTACGTTTCGTTTATAGGTATAATATCAATGAGAAATAGTTGGCATTCCCCAAGGTATTACTTTGAGCGTTGACTTTGGTACGGCCTTTAATAAAACGACTATAGCCGAATATAATAATAGTCGAAATGCAAGGTTGTAGAATTTGAGTGCATAAGTGTTCCCGGTAGTGGGCAGTTGGGCTAACCGACGCCTGAAATAATGATGTAATATTACTCTTAATCTGCTATTATTTTAAGGTCACGGCGTTAAACGTGCTCCATCGCATTATTTGAAACTAGTGTTTGCGTGATTATAAATTAACAAACGTAATATTAAAAAAGACTGATACTTTTAAACTCAATTTGAAATATTGTTTAAAAACATTAAGGAACTAAATTAGTGACGCAAAGGAAAGGATATAAAATTTTTGGAACTGACACATTCATTGTAATAACTCTCTATTCTTCCATTATTCCCCACTAAGCCATGATTCTCTGGAAAAAGCATGAGCGGGTGAAGCTCGCGCTGACGCACCTTTTTTGGTGACCGGGTTTATTAAAATCTGTTGCGGCGAAACCACAGAGTATTGTAACAAACAGACATTCACGGTTAAGCAGTTAAGTTCATGTTAAGATGTGAAAATATAACGGTATTAAAAATTGCTAACTAATGTTTAATGACACGTCCTAGTCTTATATTAGGGCAAATAATTTAATCAAAGTAAGTATGCGAAAATCACCCAGTTTCAAACGGACTACATCCAAAAAATAGTTTAATACCGTGCTTGTTTCATATTTCTCACCACTCCATTAATAAGATCTTGAACTTCCGTTTTTCATTTCCTCCCTCAATTTCTAAATAGTCTTACATAACAATAATAGCTTTTACTGTATTACCATAACAGAACTACGCAAACGGCAGTGTCGTTTTAGTCAAACGCATCAGATAAAACATTTTCATAATAATACATTCATATTCCGGTCAGCGTACCACCGGTTGCCTAACCCCGCTTTCTTCCCGGAAGGTCAAATAGAAATGTTATAGATTCAGATAAGTGTTACGTGTTCATTTCGCAACTATCCACTCTATCGGCACCTCTATCGGTAATTTAGTAGTGTATTGTGCCCGTGCCGCTGTTGGCAACAGGAAGCCGCGATAGGTTAATTGCAGTTATCTAAAGGACATTTGATTCGTGGGAATACAATTGGAGTTTTTCAAAATCATTGCATGTTTACTAGCTACTGATGTGCTTTACAAACTTGCAGCTATGTTTATTTTATTTACCTCGGTACTCAGTTGGTACATGTTCAAGGCGAATTGAAGGGCATATTCTATATAAATTTAGGGTTATGAGGTACAGTCTCCCAATAAACATAAATCTTGCTCCACAGAGTGATTTTCAGTAGCTAGAAGTTATAGAGAGTTCTAAATTTGACTGTCTCGGTTGTCGAGTGGCTGCAAGCGCGACTGCTACTGCCGATCGAGAGGTCCTAAGTTCAAAACCCGAATCGAGTACTACTAGATTTTTCTAACTTAGAATTTCTAGTCAAAAGTTTTAGTAGGTAGTCGCTAGGAGTCTGGATTTGTGTATCATGTATGACAAAACTAAAAGGTTTCGGAGAATCATGACTAAAGATTATTTTCAATTTTGGATATGAAAATATAAAAAGTACATACATTTCAATGCTACAGTTCCACTTAGCACAAAAGGCATCGCATTCAGTCCTAACCATAAAGCAACCACAAACATAAATTAATGGCTGGCTAAATGAAATCGTTTATAGTTGCCGGTTAATAGTATAATCATCAGTTGCAGTTACAGAATTGGTTACATATTTTACGTTATGTTTCGGAATTGTTCATAGTCTGTCCTTTACACGTCTGCGAAGACTCGAGTTCACTATCTAAGTCTGTACTCAGCTTTATCGTCTATCTATGTCATTGTTTTATACTGTCTGAGCTTAGCATTATCGGCGCGTCTCGTTTACAAGATTTAGCGATTTATGTTCCATTGCTCACATTCACAAACACATCATATTTCATATAACATTTATGATCTAGAAACGTTATCGTATCAGTATTTATTGAATTGTTTCATGAACTGATTAAATAGTCCACGATGTAGGTTCAAGATTTATTTCTTAGTTAGCCTTATAGTGCTGATGTTTATGATTAAATTAATTTCATGAAAATACTCTAGTTACATAATTAGAACAAAGAAAGATACAAAAAAAAAATAACATTGAGTTATTCTGATATAATACACGCTATAAAAACGTGATTTCTGATTGAGAGGTTCTGGCATGGGATCGAATCGCGTTTTAAAACTATTGGATTATTCTAATTCAGATTTTCTAGTAGGTAGTGACTCGGAGTCTGGATATGTTCCCAGTGTATGGCAATAGGCTCACGACCTATTCCATAGTGGAACGTAAACGTAACTAGTGAAACGTGAAAGTGTACTCGTACTACATTCCTTCACCTACCTCTTCGGGAATCACAAGCTTCCAATTATATTCTCAGTATAAATGATAGTACTGAACTTATGTTGGTTCAACAAATTAAGAATTTAACAGAACTACTCAAATAAGACGTTAACATTCCAACGATGCAGCTAAGACATGTAATGACTTTCAGATCCAACGATAATAATCTAAGCGCCAAAAGATAAGAAACATATAATATCTTCGCCGTAGATTGTTATGCAAATGGACCACTTCAAAATACCTTGCAAAGTACATCGGTATAAGCAAAGAATAGAGATAACAAGGCTTAGACAGGAACGTCCCACGCGAAGCCCACAGGCCGTTTAAATGCAAATCTGTGATCACAACAAACTGACAAATAGACGGACAGACGGTTTTCAAGTGCAAAATTAACATTACATAACAAACACGCCAAGTTAACGGGGATTGAACCTGTCGGCCATTCATTAGAAGATTCCAGAAAGATCTAAATAGAACGACGAACTAATAGAATTGAAACTGCTCGTAAAGGAAGTTTGAAACGATGTTTGCAGATTTATGTCCAGAAGAAATATTACCTGCATAGATGGGCATTGTTCTTGGCGAGAATAAACAATGTTCGCACTTTCATGAAAGTTGAACTTTTGTTAAATGACGTAACATCACACCTACAATCTCCGAAGAGGTAGACAGAGGAAGGCATTTCGGTATATTACCAGTTACGTTTACATCCCAGTATGGAATAGATGGTAAGCCTATAATTTATTTGTTAAATAACTTCCGAACTAAAACATAAAGGACAATCAATTACGCGTAGAGGCAACAAGCCTAAAACAATTTCCAAAAATAGAACAGAATTCTAAAGTAGAATTGCTGGAGAAAACCAGTGAACAATTCAATAGTAACTCCGAAAATCTTGATAGTGAGCAATCGTGACCGTCAATACGTTTGAGGGTAGAGATCCAATGCCGAGTACCACAGTTATGACTTCGAATATAAATGACCCTTTGAAATGTACTACGTCATTAATTTAACGGCTTCATGGACCATTCAAAAGACGAACGTTTTTGACGGTCCTAGTGAACGTGGATGACAATGTCCAAAGTCAGTGGACATACTTAGTCTCTACCTATCCCTACGGGTCATAGAAGTTTAAACATATATATGAGTAAAACTGACTATAATTATTTGGAAATATGAGAAATACATAATATGCTCGGTGTATGAACAGATCGGTTCAGCTCGGATCAGAACTGAGCTAGCAAATAATTTCGATAACCAGTTAAGTTCAATGATCCGATCTCCTTACTAAACCGGTGCGGTGGTTGCAGATTCGACTTCCCCCCATGAATATTATTTTGTATGGTGAACATAACTATTTGATCTGTGTAATAACGTAAATGTAACATCACGCCTGTTTCAAGCCTGTATGCCGGATCGCAAATGGGTAAGCGCACTAATGTGCCATACCCACTGGAATCGGATCAATTAAACTAATCGATCAAACGAACACCAAATAATTTTCGATCGATCGAACTGTCGAATCGATCATATTGCTAAACATGTTTAATCGGTCCCGATTAACAAATCTATTTCCGATCAACATTAATTAGGTGTTTCACGTACTTCAATATACATTCTTGAGTATTCCTTACCTAATTTTAGTAATAAACTTATATTTATTACTTAGTAATATGTCTTTACGTAATTGGGAACGTACAGTTAAAATAAATCATCTAAATAAAATAGATCATCTAAATAAAATACCTTATCTAAATAAAAAAGATTATCTAAATAATATATATCATCTAAATAAAATTGATCATCTAAATAAAATAGATTATCTAAATAAAACAGATCATCTAAATAAAATAGATCATCTAAATAAAATAGATCTGTTAAAAATCTTCTAAATAAAATAGATTTAATAATCCACGTTACTTTAGAATCTAGACAAAAACATTCGTACTTATTGAAATAAATATGTACGCTCGGTGAATAATAAACTGAAAGCCCAAAGCTACACCAATCACCGAGCTAAAACATTCCGAAGCAAGTGTTGATAGTTCTGACTAAGTGTTGGTCGTAAAGTCGTATAATTTGTTACAAAACCGACGTAATTACAGGCGCCGACGTCCATGAAAAACAACAATAAAATCGTAATTATTGTTTGTGATCAGACAGTTCTATGTTTTGACGATTTGTGATCGTAAATAGTTATAAATAGATTATGGAACACAATAAAACGAGCTTTCAAGAGTGAGGCGTACTGACGATGCGTGGCTCTTTAAGAATTACATATTATACATATTATGTACACATCGTTTTATGAGACCAGAGGAAATATGTGGAGCACACTGCTAATCTTCAAGTGTTGGTATTGATTTTTCTGTTTTCATTACATTAAAAATTTCACTATACTATGTTTAAACTGATGTTTCAATATTAAGTGACCCTAAAAAATTGTTCATTCATAAGTTAAGTTAAGCGTTATACTAAATGAATAGATGTAAGGTTTAAAACGCTTTAACAACACGTTCCAAACAAAACCACAGTGTGTGTAAACATGTATTGCAGTAATTTGTGTACCGTTATTTTAATCTTTATTTAATTTGAACTTATGTTGGAGTGCACTGTTTGTACGTTTGTTGGCTGACAATAATTTGTTTCTTTATACAACTCTCTTAATGTCATTCATAATAATATTGTAAGTAGTGACTCCGTTTGTCGGTCGCGTTTGCCAGTCAAAATTGCTGCACTAATTTTGATGAAGTTTTCGTATCGAGATGGCAGGTGTTAAATAAAATATCTTCAAAAAAATATATTTTATGGAATTTATCAGCTGTCTGTTTAGCAAAGCACGACCATCTACCTCGTTTAAGATCAGATGGCCGTGTGTGGAGATGACCTAAGATATAAACATATATATGTAAGTCACTGGCCTTTAGTGAGTGGAAATTATAACTTTGTATAGAACGCAGTCATATCTGATTGAGAATTGCAAATGAACAGGTAATCGGATGAACAAACAATAGACGCAAATTAAGCGGATTCTATTCAGAGGCAATCATTATGAGCTTTATTACCTAGGTGATAAGGATCTTTGAGATTAACAGTTTCCAGTGTTTGTGTCCGGGCCTAATGCCTGACCATTACATTATCTAGGCAGGTGTCTCCTATTCGGATCTTATCGGGGTATCTAAATGAGAAACAATAATTCATTTCATGATTAACTTCAAATTGTCCAACTCCGTAAATTGTCTGTTTAAATTATAAAGTATGTTACAATGTTAGGGAAAATTCTAGTAAATTTTCAACAAGGCGATTTTTTAGCTTTCTGATTTACCTGAACAATTTCCATCTGTAATTAGAAGTTTATTAATTTATTTATAGATATTAGTCTGTCGTCTAATGTAAATAAATTTTTGAATAATTATATGTATTTGAATTCAGTGACATGTCAATATCAATACTAATATAGTAATCTAATATCGTTTTTTGAGATAATTTACGTTTCTTAATATACTGAAACATATTAATTTCACGGCTTTCATGAATGATATACCCGATCTTTAATATTCAAAAAATATTTTTAAAATATATTTAAAAAAAAGAGACATCAATGTAAAATGAGGACGTTGGAACCAGTGTATTGATGTAATAAATTGGAATAATAATATTTTTTAAAGTATACTTTTTATTAGAAAAAAAATTAAATTACATTTTTAATTTTGAACATAGACATCATTTACAATCAAATACCTTGTTTATATAATTTTTTTTATTTCCGTGCTAGAAACAACAAACCAGCCACAAATATATCAATTTTCCAATCAATGTGCTGTCACGCTCGCTCTCCCTCTAAACAGACATTGCCATCTCTTTCACAATGCAAGTATCTCTATGAGAACTAAGGTAATTATACTCAGGGTTCGGAGTGTGAAATGTGATAATAAGGGACTTTATTGATCCGACACAAAGCATTATGGGGGTTTTAATTTGATTATAACCAATACGTCGATTGTGGTTATGTTGAGGCGAAATAATAACTAGGCTTGGGTTAAAAGCATTGCGACAAAGGATATGTGGAGTTTGTGGAAATTTAATGGGGCATTATATTGTAACAGTAGCAGAAGATGATATGCTTTAGGGTTGAAAACAAACTTAATAAAAGTGACAAAAAGTTATAATAAAAAAACTTACAAAATAGTGTAACGCAAACGTAACAGCACGCCTGTGAACCGCGAAGAGGTAAGCAAAGCAGTGTTAATACACTCCCACGTTGCACCAGTTACTTACCAACTAATTTAACAATTACTTACCAACTAACTTACTAAATATATAAAATAATAAAAACTCGTTATAACTACTCGTACATTAACCGATACTAACAATACTAAACCTGCAGTCCCTTTCAGTCGCTTGCAGACAACTGTGGACAGCAGCGATCACTTGGACTGTATGCTGCTTCGTCTGCTGTTCTCTTCAATTATAAATGCCGTAATTCTCACTGCTACTACTTACAGATAAATGTACTTATAGTTGGGGATTTATTTAAGATTAATTCAAGACTCTGCCTGCGATTACACATATGTTTTCAACACATTCTTCATGAAAAAAACTTATAAAACAACAGCAATTCTATTAAATAGTGGCAAAACGCAACTAAGCTTAATCCAGGTGGTACCCTGCAAAATAAAATTACATAAGATAATAATGGAAATGCGTAGAGTTGCAATGATTCTTAATTTGTTGCGTCTATTCTGTGTACATTAGTTTTGCCACTCTGTTTTACCTCAACACAACAAAATAAGCTGAGCATGAAAACTGAATCATCTACTCTGCGTTAGTTTTGCCGATTATTGCATCTGCTCTACACGAGTTTCGCTTCTGAGCAAACCTACTCTGTGGCTCCACACAACAAAGTAAGCTGACCATGAAAAATGAATCGTATATTCTACATTAGGTACTTTTTCCCATTATTGCGTGTATACTACATGACTTTTGCCTCTGAGCAAACCTGCTCTATCGCTCTATACGACAAAGTGAACTGACCAATCACGTGGTGAAAAATGAATCAACTAGCTGTGTAATGATAAACAAACACGCGGACACGCGGACACGAATGAGTAATGATCGCTGGACGCATCGGTAACCATCACTTACTGGTTACCGGTTGCACAAGCGCAACCATACCGATAAGTGAATGGTTAGATTATTTCCTTATTACTCTTAGGTTCATACGCTGTGATGGTGACGTATAGTCATTATAGTGATACCATGTTCTGCCAACTCGTAGTTGGGCATCGTGGCTGTAGAGTCTGAACCGTTCCCATTCTCAGAGGCAACCGCTGTGTGACAGTGGGATGATAAATAAACGGTGACAATAATGACAATAATTAAGCCATACAAACGCAATTCATCTGTCATTACCAGTCCCGTCCGTCCCGTCCGTCCGCAAACGTCGTAGATAATCCACGTATACTCAACGTGAAACAGCTTATAGTACAATATAATGATTATAAAAGATATACCGTGTTTTATTTTATTTTAACGCTTAATTTATTTCATTTTATGTTAACGCTGACGTATGTATATATTACAGTGCCTCATGTTACCCTATCTGCTTACCACATCACAAATCGTGCGTTGTTCCATTCTCATCGTCCCCAATTAAGCCGCATAGAATGTTCTAGCAATACTCACATGTGTTTCGGTTTTGTGTCTGCCTATCAATACCAGTCCTCTTCGTCAGTCTTATAATAGCCTACAAATTATGTCACGTCATTTTACGTCATCGTTATCATCAGCTTAAATCATTGCATTAAGGCCGCCCCTGAGAGGTTTTGCCTATAAGCCACACGCTCGGGCTTAACTTGATTACCTTACTTAATTTAACTTACCTCACGAATGACAGTCAATTACTAAACTTTATACACTTACGTTTCCAGTGCCACAGCAACAGTAAACTACAGCTCAACTTGCATTTACTTTATTTATTTAGGGAAAAGTGAAATATTCATATGAATCAATAAAACGTCTCTAAAGAATTAATACAAACTTCGACGCGGTTCGTTTTAGGTTAATTAATGAATTATAATTGATAAATTTGAAGGGAATTTATTCACTGTATTATTCTTTAAGATATCAGGTATTTGGTATTTCTAAAGGAATCGACTGCCTCGTTGGTCGTGTTGGTTGCAAGTGCGACTGCCGAATGGGAGATCCTGGGTTCGATTCCCAGGTCGAGCACTACTAAAAATTTTCTAATTTAGATTTTCTAGTAGTGTGCTCGG
>DWFO01002759.1:0-13220 GCA_018246595.1 Mimoniades nurscia nurscia | reverse complement strand
AGGGCCGAAATGTGTACGTCGCGTTTATTACCGATGTGGGGCTCATAAAACGTGAAAGGAAAATTCATTGTCACTGTTAACCCTCCAATCTTGGAAGCTACGGGGCAAAAGTTATGATCAGTACGAAAAAGAAATATTTTAATCTCAATGTGTGATATTAAACTTTGCCCTGAATACTTGCTAGCTGCGTCATTTCTTTTGAATTCTACTGAGACTTACCCGTATTATGTGTTCTGTTCTACTGCTGTGGTGATAAAAACTGATGGACGCAGATTTTTCCAGCGGATATACACAGTGACAACTGCTGGATTTATATCTGCCGCTAAACGGCAATGCTTAGATTGTGAATGGTTGCAGCAGACAGATTTACTGAGCGTGGCTTTTGAATGCAACCTCAAGGGCAGTGATATTTGCGTAAGAATTAGACAGAGGAATGTAGTACAATCCCACGTTTCACCAGTAACATTTTACAATACGTACAATACATTTTACAATACGTACATTTTACAAGCCTTTTACAATACATCTTGCAAATTTCCAGACTCCGAGCCATTTCTAGAAAGTCTAAATTAATAAAATAGTGCCCGACTCAGGATTATAACTTAGTACATGACCAAGGAGGCAAATGATAACACCTTTACATAACACACGTACTCATTTGATATCAAACGAGGTGTAACCAATGTCAAAGTAACCAGGTTGTTGATAAAAATAATCGTACACAAGTATACCAATCTCTAAATGTGTTGCAGTACTTTTATAGATGGATCTGCACCTGGACATATAACGGTCCTTATCACACAAATATTTGTTCTGTTGGAAATCGTTCCCACGAACCCTGCCGCGGCAGTCAGCTTAACAATAAATTATTTTCCTATTTATGTGGAAATTAGGTGATGTCATATTTAAAGGCTTAAGGTGATGGTATAATCAGCCCGAACTCCCATGTAGTACATCAGTAACCGATTACGAAATAGTGAGCTTCAAAATTTTCTATACGTCAAAGCGAGTAAAAAAATACGAAGTCGGTCATTGATGTTCCATCTCATAAACGAAATAAAATTACGGTCAATTCTGTAACAGTACCGTAAAAAGTTTAGTGTCGATATGGTTTACTGACCATAAATACACCATATGAGGTGATGTCGAACTGTAAGCGAAGGAAGAGTCAAATATAACACATAATATAACACATTCTTATCAGTATCATTGTAATTTAAATCAGATTCTCAACAATTATATTATTGAAAAGTATCCATTGGTGACGATAGAATGATAAATAATATAAATGATAAGTTTGGTTGCAACTTACAGATTCAAACAGCTTTCAAATAGTATAATTTTCATTTAATAATAATAATAATAACCAAATAGCACCGTTTGGAACGTTTTATAGCAATACTCACAGTTTTATTACAAAGTATTAAATTTTAGTTTTTTATTTAAATCAAAATCCATATGTAACCTCTTCCTTAAATCCTGCTTATATTCTATGTTTTCGCCCACCTTTCGTGCGTGAATGAATGATGAATGATGGAAGGTCTAATTAATTACAAGAATAACGAGACCGGAACTAAATACGTAGGTCTAATAATCATAGCTTGTCATATTCTCGTTCTTAGTGGAACAAGTTGAAGAGTACTATGAATAAATATCTTGAGACATAAAATGTTTATTGGAATTTACATGTGCCATTCGTAAATTTGTGTGTAATGCATTTTAACGTTGTAACGATTTCTGTTTATGTCTGTATGATTCGTATATAACTGCAGTAAAATGATCGTACATCGTGAAATAACGCAAGCATAAACTTTCAATATAATCTTCATATTGAAAATTTATGCCCGTGTTATTACACATTATAGTAAGTATAATAATTGTAGCTAGATGTATACAATGTTTGTATTTGTACAGATGTAAAGAAAATCACTACACTCGTATTTTAGTTTCGTAACTTTTTAATTGAATATGTCGCGTTATCGGCGGAGTTTACGAACCTATGCCACTAATGTTATCTAGTGTTCTTAGTGTTTTTTATATAATGCGTATTCTATGGTGATGACATAAAAAAAAATTTTGAAAGAAATTTTGTTTTAAAATTACTCCATCTGAAATAAAGGCTTTAAATGTTGTTTCTTTCCTTTTTATATATTTTTATTATATTTTGTTATAAGTTGTATATTTTGTTAACTATTGTAAGAATGTATTGTAAATAAATTTTTTGTTTTCACAGACAAACGCAATTACGTCTTTATTTTCATAGTTCCACTAAAAACGTAGAAAAAGGTAAAAATAACATTATACATATATATATATATACAATATGTTACGGATGGATTCGAACCGACAACGCCGGCTCAGCGTTCAGGGGCTTCAACCACTAGATCAAGAGGCCGGTTGTATTGTGTTCTAAAGATTGTCATTAAAATAGGCTAGTCGGAGGAATGATGCGTTGTTAAAAACTTGTCAAATGTGTAACCTCCCGCAACGGTAAAATCAATGAGTGGTTCCGATTGCACCCCTATCTAAGGGTATCGATGAAGGGTGAAAGCGGCTTTCCATTGGCTAATGCTACCCTTTGTTGAATTAAAAGGGGGTTGTTTCGGTCGAGTAACCAATGGTTAACATGGCTGCCGCGGCTCGCTTTCTTTTATAAAACTCACGTTGAGACCGTCACCGCGCGCCGACGCTTCGGAGATCGTTTGTGCCTCTATCGACGAGCGTCGCGTCTCCTCGTCCTCTCTCTCCCCGGGCGAGGACACTCGCGAACTGGTACAAGGTATGTCTTGTTTGTAATCTGAATAGTGGTTGCTGCTTGTGTAATGCTGGAAACTATGTATAATGCAAAAATAATATTGCAGGACTAATAACACGAGGTCGCTTAAATCTGAGCCAACAGGTCCTGTGTATACTGCACAGACAGACACAGTTACACTGCCAGGTTCGCAGTGAGCGACGGCAAGCCGCGCGGGCTCGGCGCTGAACATCCACTTGGTATCAACTTCTTTATAACATAACATCGTGCCTTTTTTTCTGGAAAGGGTAGGCACAGGAGTGTAATCTTCTTCTTGGTCGAGTCGATAGCTGATCGTGAATGGTCAGCCGTCGTGGTGGGCGATGTCCGCCCGCGTAGCAATGCGAAGGGTGCAGACTGCGCCGGGCAGTACATGTTCATACTTGACATGATACAGGCGCCGCTCGCGGAGGCTCTTCAGTTATATGCCACATCGCGTGGACAGGAACGAGAGCCACCTACCATGCACCGCACACACATTCAGACTCCGAGCAACTACTAGACATTTCTTATTTAAAAAAAAAAATAGCTGACGCGGGAAACAAACTCAGGAGCGCTCGACCATAGTCTCGCTAGCGAGCACTCGACCGACCAGCCGTCGTGTCAGTCGAACGTACGTGATGACTAGCGGCCGCGCCGGTCCGCTCGGGGATTTAAATTTTTTATTATTAATTATAAATCTTAACACACACACACACACACACTCTTCATTTTGCGTCGAGGATTACTAAAAAAGAGTACATTAAAGAAAGTTTTTTGTTATTTTTTATTTCTTTTATTCATTCGTATATTTTTTTGCGTATGTTCATCAGGGATAATGTAATATACTAATGGTGAAAATTTTTTTTCCAATCCGTCCAGTAGTCTCAGAGTTTATTCAAATCAATCAAACAATCAAATCTTTCATCTTTATAATATTAGTATAGATATAATATTGTAATTGTTGTGACACTTGTGACTCGCGCTACTCCAGTGGAGGCTCCCGCGCGCCGCACTCGCCGCACGCGCCGCACGCGGGCGTTCCGGCCGCGGCTAATATTGATATACTATTGCTGTATAATTGATGCGCATTGCTGTAACAACACTAATAACATTTGTTATTGTTTCCAGAAACAGCCAACTTTTCTTTATATTTGTAGGTCCTCGGTGAGTCCTTCCATGTGGTGTAAGCGCACTTTGATGTCTATACGTGGCAATAAACGGAACGGAGAGAAAGGGATGAACTGAGATAAGTACGGATATGTTTGACTGTCGACATGATGACGTCCCGCTGGCGGACATGATACTTTTTGAAAGTCTGTCGCACAGTCGCACTGCAGCAGTGCGCCCGGCGCCAGAGCGCGCCGGCTCTCTCGGCCGGCAGTAGCTGCACGTACTCGTAGTAGCGATTGCTAGATACACTGCCCCCCCGCGTGTGCTGGCGGGTTAAACAGTCTTTATATGTTTCTCTTAAGAGGTCCTGGGTTCCATCTCCGGGCTGCTTGCAGTGACAATAGCCTCACCCCCATTCCTCGGTGGGAGGTGGGAGCTTGTGCGTTGTCACGCGTGAATCGTGGGAATGGATCACATTCCTCTGCCTACGTCTTCAGGGAATCAGGTATAATTCTATTTGTTTCCTGTTCGAAAATAGTGTCTGGAACCGATTTTGACGCCGATTCAGTGCTTTACAAAGTCTGACTATCTAACTGAGTCGAAGGTCAGTCAATATTAGATACTTAAATGTATCAAGGTTCAGCGCAAACGAGTTGCGTATCTATAAAATAGTTTGTGAAAATATGTAATTAATCGTTTTACCTTTGGTTCTCATTTAAATAACTTTCTAAACAGTTTACTTGCTTATGGATTTTTTTATTAAAATGAGGTCAGTCATTTCCAAAACTACATAGAACTAATAAATAAATATTTAAATAACGAAAAAAAACCAAGTGTTTAGATTTTGAAAACGTGAAATAATTTTATATAAGTTTAATAAATGTTCTTTATTTCAAATTGACAATGAGACACTTCGATCGATGTATGTACAAGTATGGCACGGCTAGTGCGTGCACTGTTGACGTGAACCTAGTACGGAGATAATTTGGTGCCTACACATTCTACCGAATACTGTACTCTAAAACAAAATTTAAAAGAAAAGACTTCAACGCGTGTTATCGTTCGAAGTATAAAAGCTCAGTGCGAACACCGCAAAACTTTTTAAAATCTATTGCTATATATTCTCAGCAGCAAATAGAAGATTTTGAAGGCCGTAGAATATTGGTTCCAAGTTTTGCACACGGCTATAAGTTCTCACCTGTTTTAGGCCTCAAATCTGGCTTGTTTATATGCATTTTCTTTATGTGAAACAATATTGCTCTACAAACAGAGATAGTTTGAACCGATCTACGTTTGCAGTCATCTCGGCTTACAATTCTAGACCGGATTATTCTGAAAACATTCAACAGTAGAATAAAACAGATATAGCTAAATTAGTGTCCCGCTCGGGCTTGTAGATACTATTATTACTTTCAGTAGTTCAGCGACTGCGCCACTCTTGTAGTTCCCAGTTCACTTCCTGGGTGCCTCAAGACACCTGAAAAAGGCTGGTTCAGACATCTGTTACTAGCTGCACTGAGACTGACGTGTTATAACGGGAACAGTGCTGCAAACACTTCTGTACCCGCCGTATTTTTACCAGTCGATACTTATTAAAGCTTATAAATGTCTATATTAAAAAATAATACTCATCGAAACCAAGATAATCAGTTCCAATCATGTTCCATCACGAAATGGATTATACATTATATGAGCGGCCTGTTCTCTCTCTGCTCTCTTCACATAACGATATTAAAATGTTATTCCTACAGCACAATAGCTGTCCCAATGCTTATTTGTAACGAGCGAAAGCGATCAAGTATTTGCTGGACTACATTTCCGCTTGCCGTCAGACTAGAGGTTTGGTTATTCTTCGGCGATACTCAGTGGTACGATTTAATGAACAAGAGGTCGCAGCGAGGCAAGCGCGAGGCGCCGGCCACACGACGTCCGCGTGTCCACGTGTCACGATGTCCGCGTGGAACAGTACGCGCACTGCTGTACACGTTATGTTCATATCTTTATATATGTACACATGTATATAGAGTACGCTTTCAGTATTCCTCTGAGGAGAACAGTTTTTCATTGATTTAATTTTTTGTTTTAAGAATGTTGTGGATAGTTCCAGCAGTTTGGCGACATAGAGCAATGAAATGCCTGGTTCCTCTGCTTACCACCTCTCCCACTTACACTTGAATTTAGTTACAGCTAATTAACTTAAAAATATGTATAGGGCACATATGCAATGTCATGCTATTTAGGCACTCACTGGTTTTTTCGACATATTGAAACAGACCAAATATTTGAACACTGAGAGAAAAGTCTTGTATTTTTAAGTGAAACTTCTATGAAAATTCCATAAACATTTTCAAGAGTTACGGACACTTAAGATCATGCGAGGTCGTAAGCGCAGTGCCGGATGCGTAACTTACGCGTTTGAGTATCTTGCAATGACCAGCCTGCAGCTGGCCCACGGCTTTCCCCGAGGGATGTTTGCTCCGTAATCCCCACGCCGCGTGAACTGCAAAGGCTGGCACTAAACCACCTGAATAATTCGGGTTTATTTGATGTATCGTGACTTCTACATGCGACTACCACTCATTATACGTTCTGCACTGTGATTATACAGCCGATGGTACTTTTGCTTAGTGGTTCGTCTTATTGCACCGCAGTATTTTTCAACGGCATGTCCTCGTAACATAACGTAAAATTCGAATAAAACCTAGAAGCAAATAGACAAAGATGTTGCCCATACCTGCTCAATAAGACACGGTCAGGATCCTATTGAGCAGGTGTCGAGCAATCGTCCGGCATCTCGCACCCTGTATTTCGGCGCCGCACAACGAGTGATCTAGGCAAAGAAAATTACCATCGTCATTCCATTCGTCTGAGCCAAATTAATTCCTTACATTAAATTATATTGTATACTAGCCGTCCCGCCGCCGCTGAACTCCGTGCCAACTTTTCAACGTTCACTGCCTCGTTGGTCGTGTTCTGGGCTGGGAGGTTCTGGGTTCAAATTCCGACTCGAGCACTATTGTATTTTCCTTAATTAGATATTCTATTAGTGATTCGGAGCCTGGAAATGAGCCGGGTGTATTGCAATAGGCTCACCGCCTATTCCACAGTGGGGCGAAAACGTGACTGGTGAAATACGGGAATGTACCAGATTCCACTTTCAGCCTACCTTTTAGGGGATAACAAATTCAAATTCAAATATCATTTATTGGTTCATTACAAAACTTTTTTTACGTCAAGATGAAACTACCACCGCTTCAGAAAATGCTTCGCTATGGAGAAGAAGCGGCGAAAGAAATTCTATAGGTGTGCTTCTGCATATTGTTAAAAAAAGCACTTATATGTCAAAATGTAAATTATAATTATCAAACCTTAGAACTATAGCAACTCATTTTCAAACGTCTAGATCTTGCATGTAATCTGCAATTGAGTAATAGGCTTTATGACGTAATTGAAGCTTAACGAATTTCTTAAATGTACAAACTGACAAACTTACCACGTCGTTTGGTAGTTTTATATAAAAGCGTATACTTCGACCTTCAAACGAGTTAGACACTTTATGAAGCCTAATAGTTGGGCACTGCAAGTTTATTTTTATTTCTTAAATTTAGTTTATTATCACTATTCGTCTTAAATTTACTAAGATTTTTGTAGATGTACATCAGGTTATCATAAATATATTGTGAATGTAGAGTAAGTATGTTACTGTCACTGAATAACTGACTGATAGCTCGAATAGCCCGTTTTTGAAGCACGAAAATGGAGTCAATGTCAGCGACACTGCCTCAAAGGAGTACACCGTATGACATGATGCTATGAAAGTAGCTGAAATAAAGTAGACGCGCGGTGTCAACATCGGTCCGTTGACGAATCTTCTTAACAGCATAAACTGCCAGATAACGTTTCTATATTTGCATTGCAGCTTGGCATCCAATATAACACCTAGAAAAACAGTCTTATTGATCAATTCTAGTTCCTCATTGCTCATCACGACCCTGGTTTTTACGTAAAATAACGTAACTTCACGCCTGTAATCCCCGAACCGGTAGGCAGAGGAATGCAGAACACTCCCACATTTCACTGGTTACGTTTACGTTTACGTTGCACACAATGGAAGGCTTTGGACGAGTCACAGAACATCCCAAAGGCGTCACGTGACTCTTCCCAAACCTCGAATACATTCTCTAATAATTTGACCCCAGATGTTGACCTTCCACGATAAACCGTATTGGTTAGTGTGCAGCAATTTATTATTATTGAAATATTTAAGCAGCTGTCCAAAAATCAGCTTTTCAAAAATTTTACTAAACGTAGGTAGTACTGAAATTGGTCTGAAGTTTGTGGGGTCTCATATAGGTACTACCTGATTTAAATAAAAGAGTAACGTTACTAAACTTCAGCAAGTCAGGAAACACGCCACATTCAATACATCTATTAAATATTAAAACTAAATCTGGAATCGCACTGTCAATAAAATAATTCACAATACTAACCGAAACACCCCACAAGTCAGCAGATTTTTTAATACTAAGCGATTTCAAAGCAACGTTGTCATCATAATAATTAATGTGCCGAAAAACAAAACCGTTATAAAATTCTGTGACTTTATCTTTCATTAGTGACTCGGCAGCGCAGGTGGAAGAGCCTAACCCGCTTGTAAGACAGACTGGGAAAGTAGAAAAAAATTTATTAAATGCATTAGCAACTTCCAAATCGGATGTAACAATGTGACCGTCGATCTTTCATTTAAAATTAGACTCTTTTATTATATTTCTCCTAGTCTCGGCATTAATAACCTTCCCAGTGGCATTAATTTTGTCACTACTACCTACTCGTATTTCTAATTTTTGGCTTAATATAGACTTGGCAAATTTATAAACATAAAAAAAAAATTTGAATATGATTTTAAATGCTATTTAAACTCTTTACGGTTATTAAACTGTCTCTCATGGTACAACATGTATAATATATCCCTGCTGTAGCCCAGTTAAGGAATGATGGCCTATCAGTAACAGTAATCTCCTTCGACGTAAATATTGAGTTGAATTGACTGAGAAAAACTTAATTACAGACGTGTACTCAAAATAAGTTTTTCTTACTCCTTTTTTCTTCAAAACCTATCCCAGACAATTCTGAAATATGTTGCCAAAGATATCAGTGCTCAATCTCTTACCATATCAGAATCTATGAAGGACAAACAAACAAACAGTGATTTTTATATATGTACATATATAGCTAGCAGACCTAGCAAACGTCGTTTTGCTACATAAATTATTTCTAGGTAATTTGTAGGGCATTATTAGAGTACAAAAAACTCATTGTGTGTGAGGATGTGGTATATGGGTGCCAGAGGTAGGGGTGAGAAGTGACGCCGGTAGAGGCCTGGTGGGAATAACTGATCTAGTAATAACTGATCGATTAATTATCGACCAAAGTTAAAAGTGATTGAATTATTGAAATATAGTTAATAAAAATATCGGTCGGTGATAGAAGGATGAAAATTAAAGGTTGAATTTATTTTTAATGCCACATCAAAAAAAAACTAAATAAAAAATTTGGCCAAAAAATAAAAAAATTAAATGTTTTGGGCGGACCACCCTTATCACTTGTGGGTATAAAAAATATATTACGACCGATTGTCAGATCTACCGAATATGCGAACAAAATTTCATAGAAATCGGTCAAGCCGTTTCGGAGGAGTATGATAACTAACACGAGAATTTTATATGTACGAGTATATAGATAAAACTGTCTACAACTTGTATGTGATACTGTGGTATAAATATATATACGATATGATAACAGTTTATTGAGGCACGTGATCTGGTACTTCGCTCATTGCACCGGGCGCGTGCCAGCGGTGTTACCGCAGTTTGTAATTGACAGCATGTCAACACTAACCTGAGGGCAAGCCGACTGCTATCACGTTCGAAATTCTGTCTATTATCGCATCTTACAAGACATGATTTCACTCTGCAGGCTGCAGATGCACACTCGATGGTGAGGGCTTGAAGGATAGATTACAACGGGTCGCGTGTTGCCATTGGGCCGAGAGTACTGCACCAGACGGGCGCAGCTGGTCAGCGGCGAACACGCCACAGCGCTGCGGCGGCGGCGGCGCTTTGCCGGCGGAATACCGACTAGTAATTAACTAACTCATATATTCCCAATGCGAGCTCGCAGTTGGATCCGTGCCCAGTGTGCAGCGATAACTTCACCACCTATTGCATAGCATGTACAACATAACTGGTGAAATGTGGCAGTAGATACTAGACCATCTGCCTACCCTTTCGCGGAAATACAGAGGTGATGCAATACTTCTTGTAAACAAATGCTATGTCAAAAATGCATACGTTAATAAATGTAATATAATTTATATAAAAAGAAATAAATATATTGTCGAAGTGATTCCGGGACAGTCTCAAGCAACGCCCGATCGTGTCCACCCGGCCGCCTATGTGTGTGTTCGTCCGCGATCCGTCGGAACCGGTCGGCAACTCGGCTACCGCGTCACGCGTCCCGGCGCTGCGGCTGTGTGCGTGCCGCTGAGTGCGCGCGTGTCCCGCAGACGGAGGCTCGGCGCGCTTGTATGAGATGCTTCTGTGAGTTGTAGCTTAAATTAAAAAGCTTAAATTTTTATTTAAGATACTAATTGAATTTAAGTTTATTTTATTAATATAAAAATACTGTCTTTCAATTGTTATGCAGTGAATAGGTGTCAATTTAAACAAATATTGTAATTGATATCAAACCTGCACACTCGTAAAATGGATGAAGAGAGTGATGAATGTGGACGAAGCACGACAGGTGTGTAAGAATATAGATATTTGGCACTCTGTGCTCTCTGCCTACCCCGCAAGGGACCTGGCGTGAAGATATGTATGTATGTAGCAATTAATTGTCTAGTATTGAGAACAATGTTCTCGAAGTTGTCGACCTTTTAAATAACACGTGAGGGAATGGAATGAGTGCAGAACGAACGGACTGTGTATCCTTCATGCATATATTTATAACCAGTGTCCCAGAATAACTATGCACGTGTAGGTTTATTACGAGTTTAAGTTGGCAAGTAAACGAATGACGTTGTGGACACAAAACCGTATTACAAGCAAATTTCGATCTTATATACATGTTTGTGCAAGGATATTAGGTCTGTGCATACCAAAAATAGAGGCTTGTAAAAATTCGTTAGCTTAAGTAATCTATTTTATTGTTAACTTAAAACCGATAACACATTACACTATTATATTAATGTACATTGTTATATTTATTATCATTCTAAAAGGAGATCCTCGTAGAAAGGCAGATTGATAAATGGTTTTTGTTGCGGCCTAAGCAGCGCACGCAAGATATGTTGACAGGATTCTAGATTTTTCTGAACGAATTTATATTTACATTACAAGCGCGATTGCCGATCAAGAGGCCTGGGTTCAAAGCCTGAGTCGAGCACTATTGGATTTTCCAAATTAGATTTTCTAGTGCTGGCTTGGAGACCGGTGTATGGCAATAGGCCCACCAACTATTCCATAGTGGGACGTTAATGTGAACGTGACTAGTGAAACGTGGGAGTGCACTACCCTCTGCCTGTCTCGTCGGTGATCGCAGGCGTGATGTTACGTAATTTACGTTTACTTTCATAGGGACTATTTACATTACACCTCCACAATTTACACGTGAGAACATTTTTCATGGAAATCACAATACGTATTCGTGGAAATTGTATTACAATACTTCACGCGGTTCGTGAGGGCAATGTGTAAATCGAAAGGTAAAAAAACCCCTACATATATTGACTCTGATTTAATCATACTCATATAATGGTCAACGTATATGTAAGATTTATTGATTTATAACATAAGCCTTCTTTAAATATCCACAATCTAGATGATGGTAAATATATTTAAATCGGACCGGAGAGACAGAAAATCTAAATCTCATTTTAACTGTGAAATTGTTATTACAAAAGTTATTTCGTCTATCATAGAGAGAATGACTCGTGTTGTTCTATTGAAATAGAGAATGTCTCATGTGTCATAATCTGCTTTTGGAGGTCCTCCCCTAACCGGCGCCACTCCTCCCGGTCCTGAGCCTTCCGAATCCAGCAGTTCACCGCTGACTTCTTCAGGTCGTCCGAGCACTTGGTAGGAGTGTCACCTACGCTCCTTTTACCGCCACGCCGCCGACTCTCAATGTCTTTTCTTCCATCTCGTTTATCGGTCGTTCGAGCGGCCTCCCATAGCCACTCCAACTTGCTAATTTTGAGAGCTACTCGTATGAAGCTAGTTCTTCTACCGATTTCAAAATTTAAAAGCTAACGTGCTCAATTTTATTTATGATACTCCAATATCTATTTATAGGCTTACATTCCAGTATGAAACGCATCATGTACCCGTGTAACAACGGTGTCTTGCGCACTCTGAACCGCTTCGTGGCAACACAATAAGGGACAGTATGTACTGGTATACGTTGTTTTCCACGGGACTAACTGCAATGCCACATATCCCTATATAACCGTGAACATTTTAAGTTCCATATTATAGGAATCTTTCATTTCTCGTGATAGCATGTTTTTGCAAAGATAACAAAGGTCAAAACCAACCAGTACATGGAAAACTTACACGTTATAAAAGATTCAAATTAAGCAATTTGAATTCAAACAACTTCACACAAACAAATTCATTTAACGCGACCTCTGCGTTTTTGTCCCCTTTTCTATGCGAACATAAGACGGCATTTAATTTCACTCAACGAAGTTTCTAGAATAATGGTTTCGGACGGACCGATATGGAACGGTAACGGCGCGGACTGGTGACTCGGTATGTAATAAAAGGTCAGCTCATTACTATCTGTTCATTCGTTCATTACTTTCACAATTGCGTCATAGATTCAAAATTTAAAGAGCCCTCGAGTCGGACGCGATAAGTATAAAATCAAGCCAATATTTCCCCGTATGGGCACGCAGAGGAGTGTAGTACACACATTTTTCACTGGTTATAGGACGATAAGTAAACTGAAAACAAAAAAATTACTTACATATTACGTATGTACCTACGTACCTTATGACTATTATTAAGTAGGGATTCTTGAATTTTATGTAATATCGAAGAGGACAAAATGACATTAATAATGTATGCTTTTAATTAAACTAATTCCAGGTACAATAATTAAAATTATTTAAATTATATTATAATTTTGTACAATATTGATAATTTGGAAAATGTTGCAATTAATAAATCTTAAGTAAGGTAACATTTTGTCTCTTTAAATTCAAGTTAAGGGTGTGATTACACATATCGACACGAAACCGGCCTGAGCCGATCGGATATTATTACTACAC